>JAQIWH010000089.1:0-77856 GCA_034695005.1 Cryptops parisi | reverse complement strand
TCTAAATGAGTGAAAAAAAAATCACAATGTGTATTTTTTTGGGATGTAAAAGATGGAGCAATGGATAGGATTTATGAGCAAGGAGTTGAAAGGGAATGGCTGAGAATCAGCAATGAGCAAAAACACACACAACACACATTTAGTAAAAAATATTTTTTGATAAAAATAGTATGCTTTAAAAAACAAACAACTGCGGTAGCTGCGAGTGAAACTGTCAACAAAATATAATGAAAGGTACATGTACTGTAGTGTATATAGGACACGTCCCACTGGACAATGAGCACCAAGCTATAAGGTACGTTCGAGCGTTCATGCTAAAGTTATATATATTATACCAAGAAGAACTCAACTATGTCGAGTTAAAAACATAATTACATATTTTTAAATGAGCATATCCATGAGATGAATGGTAATACTGATCACTGCAGGAAGAATAAAGTGAATCATATGGGGGAGCAATGAATGGATGAACACAGTATCATAAGCAAAATATATTTCTAGCCATGTTTTGGAATTTTCAAGATGTCGCTATTTTGGTACTTTTCTTTTAAGGGAGAAGCCGCTTGTGTCACTTGGAAATAGCTCGCAGTTTAGGCAAGGTGAAAGAAAATCGTATTAATTTTATGATCAAAAGTAGATCGTTAAATGTTGTATTTTTTTAACCAATTGAAACTTGCATTTATAACCATGTAGACACTAGATTAGTTAAAGAAATACATTAAAAATGTTAAGCATACTCTTTAGATACTGACATATACAGATTGCCATATGCATATGACAATACATGATGCAAAAAAATCATTTTTAATTTCAGCATGTTTCGATTTATGCGAACTAAAATTTATGCAATCTTTGAGTAATTCGATAATCAATTTATGCATGTTTTGAGTAATTTCTTTTTTGATTTATGCAGTTTTCTGTGTAGTTATATTTATTTATTTATTAATTAATTTATTTATATATGAGATTTTTTTACAGGTTTTTGTTTATGCGGTTTTCTTTTCATGCGTTTTTTAGTACATTGGACTATACAGTATATTCTTATGAATGACTAATGACTGTAGATGGCAGTATACGTTCAATTTCCAGCTTACTCACAAGTAAAGCTAATATAAAGAGTATATCATGCCTAACCACTAGCATCACAAGCGGCTTTTCCGTTAACAGAAAAGTACCATCATTTTGTTAATGAACTTTTTATCAAGCGCAATACAAGATGATGTATGGCAATCCCCAGGTTTATGGACACGTGTTTTATGAAATTTCACAAGTTGCCAACAGAAGTATTTAGCAAAACTATTTGCAGATTAGGATAGATGAAACGAACAAAAACATATTATAGTTATGATTAATGCTAAATTATGTTGTTTTTTTCAACATGATTAATACTAAATTAAAGGTTAGTTTGTCAATCAAAAAAAAAATCCGCGTAAAAACTAGCACCACAAGCGGCTTTTCCATTAAAAAAAAAAATTGCGATTTAATAGTTTCAGAATATTATGGACGAATTATTAAAGCAAGATAGCATGTCAATGATCTTTACAACTTCGCATATAAACATGTATAAAGTTGTAAAGATAGATGCTCCCTCTTGTGGACACATTTTACGTTGATTATAATTATTTGAAAGAAAACGTCCATAAAGCAAGGGATTACTATATAGTTAATACGGCGCAACATCAAATCAATATTTTTTTCCGAATTTATCGTATTCCGTTACCTTGAATCTCCATAACAACCAAATCAATGATGAAAATATTATAAGGACAATGAATTATGATTAAGCAAATATTATGCGATTCAACACAATAAGTTACTTTTTCAAAATATTTGACTTAGTATGAATGAGCTTATACTATCATTACAATTACCTGCATTGTGTAGTTATATTTATTTTGCGAATATGTTACCAGCTAATGTATAGAATCCAGGCATTCTATAAAATACTTATCCACTTCTGGCAAATTATGAAATCACAACTTGTTTACAATTAGTTAAAATCATTCCCTCTAAAAACATTTAGGCCTAAATTTAAGCCTAGCTTTAATCCTAGCCTAAATTCTAAACGTAACTATTTTACAGTAACTTCTTTACATTGCCAGAACCGGGCCTCCCATTCTATAGAATAACTGGATTTCATACATGGGTGGTAACATATATACAAGATGTAACAAAAAATTGTTCCCAACGAGATATAAAATCTTTTACAACCTATTTAAACGATAACAATCTATTTATACAGTTTTAACTTTATATGAAAATTTGCTAATGTACAAAAGTGTCAAATCGCACGTTAACATATAAAATTTACTTGAAAATCATGGTATTACTCTGATTTCACGTTAATCTAATAACAAAGAAATGAAATTTTTAACTAAGAAGCACAAAACTCAATATCACATATCAAAATTGTAAAAAAAAAAAAATCTTAAAATTTAATTCTGTTTTCTAACAGGACAACTTTCTGTTACACCCTGTATGTATTAAAAAATGTTCATTAGAAAAATCTGTACCTATCCTACAACCATTATTATGATGTATGTAAATTAGTCACGATTAACAAAAAATGTGAATAATCGTGGTGCATTAAAAATCTTGAAGCTCGTTAAATTTATATTCATTTCAAAAAAGCATTTAAAAAATATCATTAACAAAAAAACATCATTTTGTTTAGCAATATAAATATTCACGATTTGAAGTTGAACATGCATAAAAAAACAGATGTTAATGTTTTCAAAGAGAAAGCCATATTCAGACCACAGCAAACAATTTTAAGCCAGCTTTCCCCTAATTAGGCTTAATTGGTTACCATCATCAAAAACATGTACTTGGGATGTGTTATCAGAACTGACAATTGACCACATCAATAAATATTTCAGAAAAGTGAAAACAATCGAAAAATTCAAACCGTTCACTTTTCAGCAGGATCTTCTAGTTTGTTCCGTTTGCCGAGGATTTTCATCAGCTTTTTGGACATGCGGTAGGGCTTTTCTGGCGAACCATCGTTCATTTCACAATCTTCCACTGCAAAATATTTAATGAAATAATTTTATAATAAAGTAGAAGTAGATCCGTGCTGTAGCACGTGAGCATGATATCTAGTTAGTAATATAAACTTTAGATTCATGACTTCAAAACTAACATATTTGTACTTATTACATTTACAACCAACCAATCCCATCTAGTGACAGGATGCTACACTTACGACTAGTTTCGATTTTAACAACCATCAATAACAGCTGACTTAAGGGACTATTCTGCTCAATTAGTGGGGCTAAAAAGTCTATCACACATACATACATACACACACAAATCTGGGTTCTGAGTTATTATTGTTATTAATAACCTATTTAAAACTCAAGATTTTTAATGAAATTCTACTTACGGAAACATAAAAAGAGTGTATCGACTGCCATACTGTAAACACTGAAAAAGCAGCTGGTGATCATGTACGAGCCAAGCACTATCACCTATAAATACAAGAATACATTTAATAATAATAACATTGATTCAGAATAATACGTAACACAATCTGAAAATCACAAATTAGTGTTGCTTACAATAACTGGGCCATAAGCGTAGTTCAACGTGGGGATGTTGGTTTGGATGAACTTGTTGGGAATTTTATTAGTGAATATTGCAAATGATAATACACCTGAAACATGTAAAACTTCAAATTAATATTTACCGCTGAATATATATATTTGCAAAGCTTTCGAGAATAATTGAGGGCTCGGGGCAGTAACCGGTCAGTAAGCTCCACGTTTTGCTGAAAAACTTTTCAATAGATATAATTGTTTCAAAATTCTGCATCATTTGGGGCAAGAAACAGTCTAATATGATGCTCAGATACCAAGATATTATCATAGATGGTGCTGGCAGTCACTGTTGGGTGCATAAGCCAAGTTAGCCTCACAGTTGTCCCGAAGCTCTTTATTATTTGTTGTGTACTAATTTTAGAACAAACAACAGACAGCTTCATTTCACTTTTTTTTTTTACGGTAAAAATAAATATATTACTAGTAAAGTATTTTTGGCAAAAAATGTATTAAAGTAATCTGCACATATCTAAATGACATTTTGCATATTTCACTGTTCAAAACAGTTTTCGTCCCTATTGTAAAAATTTTAAAAATAAAGCTGACCGGTTACTGCCCCGAGTTCTTGTTATTAATGCTCTCTGCGAATTATAAAATAAAGTTAATGCATTAAAAAAATGTTCCTCACCAACTCCAGTAACAATCGTCAACTTCCCCAAGAATAGCAAAAAATCAGTCACTTTGTCGAGAACCACGACCCTATAAAAGTACAATGACCAAAGTGAATCTTTCAATACAAATGGATTAGTGATTGATAACAACTTCAAAAGTATTCATACATAAACCCTACCAAAAACTAGGAATGTTTTGCTGGGGATAAAATAGGTTCAAATTAAGCAGTTTCAAAATACAAATATTAAGACACTGGATTTTTATCTAGCACAGAAAGATATAGTCTAATTTTCATGTCTCAAAGCATTCCTATTATCTGGTGTAAATTTACATACATGCATTTTAATTCACATACAAATTCATCTATCGAAAAATATATATATATAACAAACCTTGCAATATTTCTCATTAATAAAAAGAACGCATTCTTTGCAGAAACACAGAAGCTTTTCCCATAAATTGAAATCTTAAACAACGAAAAATAAAATAACATTAATAATTCCTGAAATTATAATCCATCATACAGACGATTATACATAATAATTTATGTTACTCACCATAATATAAGCGTTTTTGTTGATGAATTTAATGAATTTTTCCAGACACCAAAAACAGCATTTTAGGCAGCTGAAGAAAAATTATACAATTGCATTTAAAATAAAAAACAATTATAAATGAAATAGTTATAATAACAATATAGGTTCACAATTCCCTTACCACATCATAGCTTTGATAACAACATTATCCTTGTATTCCTGTAACTTCCTATCAATGAACTCAAGAAACACTCGGATCATTCGGACAATTGCTATTAGTAATGAACCAAACGCCAAAGAACCCAAATGGTATCTAAAAAACAAAAAATTGAACATTACAGTAGGCCTATGTCGAAAGAAAAATGTTCGGTCAAGACGTTTGCTATACAGTCGAGCCCCATTCAAGTTTAACTGATGCAAACAAGATCCTGTAAGAGTAACTTGTAATAGGAGGCTTGACTACAATTAAACCAGGATTTATTCATTACCAACCTTAAGGTTCGACCAAATGAGTGTGTAAGAGCAAACGTTGGTACATTGCTTTTTTCAAACGTCCAATACCAAGTTGCAAACGCTCCAGCCAAAACCATTTCTCCCAAACCGGAAACAAAGAACACACCCCAGAACAGGCCAAACAAGTTAAAGATTTGCCCATAAGTCACGATGCTATGTTCTTTGAATACCATGAAACATTCAGCATCAGGACATTTGGGTTTGCATGTTTCATTGAATGTCTGAAATATATTTTTTAAAAAAATTAATATAATCCTGATATCCAAAAAAAGTAGTTAATTCGATGGCCTAATATATGGCCTAATTATTGTAATTCTTATCAGCTACAATGATTACCTTAATCTCACAATTCGATCCGAGTTTAAGGCCGCATTTTTCGTAGCAATCTTCTGGAAGGGATGCAACACCTTCCGGAAGTTGTGCAGAAGACAAATGTCAGAAAAAAATTAAGAAAATTTTTTCCAAATGCTTAGTAAAATTAATTTTAAAAATAAACTTTTATCATTCATAATATACTACAGAAGTTTCTTTCCTCTAAATTAAGAACTTAATCTTCAGAAATCACCATCAAAGGATACACAGCAACAGCCAGCCATAAACCAATCACTCCCAGTTGCAAAAGAAAGGGAATGATTGGAAAGAATAATGATGACATAATATTACCCACAGCTCTGAAAAGTGATCACAAAAGGCACACAGTGTGATTTCTGTATTGTCTTAAAATGTATGCGAAGCTCAGAATCAACCGATACAAATACATAACAAATGTATTCCTTGTTATCCGCAAGTTTTGAGTACTATTGTATGTCCAGTTTGTGGAATTCTTTTGCTTCGTGATTTTTTTTTACAATTTCAGACAATAAAAGGTCAAAAAATGGTCAATAGTACTGCATTTGAATTGCTTATTCGTTGGTGTACTATCTCCTACTTCATTACATGGTGTTACTTTCTACACTGATCATATTTATCACCCATAAATGGTTAATGCTATCCTACAGAATGAGTCAACCTAGAAATAAAAATGGATAAAACGTAAAAGACACTCTGCCCCTACAACAGCTTCTCTGTAAGTCACCTATTTTATTCAGTGAAGTTATTTTAGTTTATAGTTATGCATCTTTAAATCTGTATTTAAATTAACCATGCAACTGAAATGAATTCACTGAATAGCATGAGTAACTTGCAGAGAAGCTGTTGTAGGGAAGATTGTCTTCTGCTGTATATTGTTGTATCCATTTTCATTTTTATTTCATTGCATTGTTGGAAATAAATAAAAATTCTGACGAAATGGTTCTTGGCTTACAACTTTCTACAAACATACCATTCTTAAATTGAAAACCATGAGTCTAGTCATTAAGTCATATTTACAACTTTCTAAATATGACGTGGTAGCTATACTCATGGTTTTCAATTTAACAATGGTATTTTTGTGAAAATTAATTTCAAGGTCAATGAAATAGTACCATTAGAACAGCTGCTCACATGCAAACAATATGTTTGTCTAACATATTTGTTGCTTTGTTTTCATAATATGTGGTTGTGTCACGTTAGGTGACTCACCTGAATAATAGCCGTGGTAAGGTATTCTATAGCAAGAAAACCAGAAGGCCTAGAAAGTTAAATTTTGGTGGGTAGTTAGTTCTAACTCCAAAAGGTTGCACCTACACATTTGCAACACAAAATTGTCCTCAGGAATTATGACCCCTGACCCTCCATTAACATAATTTAAGACATAGTATTTGTATTTAATATTTTCCTTTATATAATTATAAACACCATGTGTTATTCCCGTTCATATGGAAGTTACACATTCCATAGCAAAATGTAGTAATGTTATCCCCCCTCCCCTATAATAGCTTATTATTTATCAAACCTTTAATCTTGCTAACCGCAGTTTTGGTAACCCAACCTACAGTATTTTTCAGGAACCCACGGATAACAATTTAATAGACATTATTGATTATAATAGACATTTTGTTACTCACTTGCTGCTTTCTTGAATTAGTGCTGTAGCCAACCGAATACGATTACGTAAAAATATGATAACAAGTAGAAGAATACCAAGTGTAACTGCACATATGATCCCTGTAATGCGAAAGCATGAAATAGAATAATAAATAAATAAATTAATAAATAACAATGTGCTATTTGTACAATGAATTAAGATAATTTCTCTATAATTAAACATGAGTTAATGAGTTATGTGCATTACCTAAAGTTAACCATGTGGTTGTATTGGCATTAAGGCTGTCCAAAGCACTTCTTTTGAATGCTATGTCGATATCTTTTTGCAGCTCAGGATGATTTTTCAGCTGGGTGTAGCGACTAAATGAGAACCAGCATGCTGACAAAAAATGTAATAGATTATATGGCATAAAAAAAAATAAAATAAAGTTATCGAAAACCACTATCAAAAAATATACTTACCAACACTTAACAAAGCAATTACAAGAAATATGCTAAGCCAGACCATAATCCACGCAATCCATCTCATAATAATGATCCAAAATAATGACAATACCATCGTCAGCACCAAGCTCCTATTAAATAAGATAACATCCAATTGAGGAGATGGGTGGAATAACAGCGTAACTCAAAAAATGTAAGTTTTAAGAAAAAGAGCAAAAACAACTTTTCTTGACACCTTCAAATTTAAGATTGAAAAATAAATTCCTGTCAACTGTATAGTTATAGAAAAAAAATGAACAGGATTTCGCAAACAAATCTGTTAACTTTAGTTGACAGACCTCAAGTTACAGGGCAATTTAAAAATGCAACGATGCCCGTTATTCCAAATATCATGCTAATTTATCAATACATTTACGTCGTTTTTTTCAAAGATCATTGTTTTAGAAGGCAAACAAGAGAGTAAAACAACCAGAAAGTGAAGCGACAAAAAGAAACAAATCATAAAAAATTTCAGATTTGCAATAGTTGCGTTCCATATTCTTGCTCCAAAAAACGTACGAAAGAGCAAAATTATAGGCAACCCAACGTCTTTACGTTATAAACTGGTCTAAAAAGATTCAATATATTCAGTAAGGAATAATGGCGTAAGTGGATTTACGCCATTTTTCCTTATTTTTCAATCCAAGTTTTTGCTTTTTTTCAATCTGAGTTTTAATTTTATGCTAAACAAATCACTCACGCTAGAACGAGGGGCCAAACTTTTTTGAAATCAGCAAACAGTTTTTCTCCAATACCTTTGAAATTGAGAATCTGCTCCACTTTCCTACGGAAAAAAAAAAAATTTGACTTTTTGAACAAAAACCAACAAAAGTCAAAACTTATTATAACAGAAGTTATGTCCAGCTGTAATCAAAATCTTTACTCTTGAGTAGAGTACATATTACAATAGATTAACAATGATAGATTACACTATATACATAAATTAACATACGGAAAAATTACCCCAAACACATACAGGATGTTCTTAAAAGATTTAGCCAAAATTGAACCACAAATGCTACACATCAAAACAAAACAAGCAACCCATGTAAACAAACACGAGACCAGAAAAGCTTCCCATCTAAGATAATACAGGATGAAGTGAAGGCATGTAAACACATAGGTCTATGATCTCATAATCGCCGTAGATAAGCAAATTGAGTATGCATTTCCGGACCCATGTGCATATGTAGTTTTTGCTCATTATTAATGTGTAGCATCTGTGGTTGAAATTCAGCTGCTGTCATTAACTACTATGCAAAGAGTTTTATAGTCAAACATAGCATATGTTTTCTTACTGTGCGCCAGCTGTAAGGTCAGTTGCAAGAGATGAATTTTTGTCAGAGATTTGCTTAAGACCATCTAGGAATGGAAGGCATCTTCCCATCACTGAAAAATTAGAATAATTTTCAATCATACACAGTGTTCAATTTTTCCACAAGCGATTGCTGATCAAGTGCTCCATGCAGAATCAAAAATGTTCACTGAAAAAACACCATGCTCCCAAAAAGAAAAGTGTTACAGGATAAATATAAAAAAACAACTTACAAACTATGAAAAATAAGTAATTTAAAATGTAATCCAAACGTATACATATTCCTAAATACTAATTACATTAATGGGTTTACATAAAGTTTGTTGACAATTTAAAAACATGATTGTTAATTGACATATATAAACGTACTGTAGTTCATGCAATATACTTTGGCATATTATACTTTAGCCATATTATATGCCATGGACACACTGAATCAAAAGGTTGTTCAGTTCAGTTTGACAGCTGCTCTTGTTGCACCCAGTTGCAAACAACTCTGTCATTGTTTTCAATAATCCCATCAACAATGACAATAGAGATTCTAGTTTTCAAATTATGGATACCGTTAACAGGAGTTTTGTGAACTTGGTCTGTACACCTAGACCTACTCCAACATGCTGGAAAAATTTTGTCCGGGATATCTCTCACAATCTAGCACATTGGATTGGCAGAGATGAACCAATTGACTGCCCCCCTAGGCTCAATGATATGACACCCCTGGAATTTATTTTTGTACACTGACCAAGTGTACTTATTACAGGTGGCTTATTACAGTATGACAATTAAAAGATCTTTCAATTAAATTGTAAAACTTTTATGTACACCCTGTGTATCCAATTTTAGTGCAAGAACAAAGTAGGTGACTAAACAATAAATAAATAAATAAATCTCACAAAGTAGTACAGTGAAATTTCATTATATATAGCAGTGGTATTCAAACTGTTTTCTGCGTAACCTACGGTTTCACAGGCTAGTTTGATGTCAGAAAACTGGACGAGTCACACATATCGTACATCCAGTTTTTCCACAAACAGTCAATATTTAGCAATTCAGTTTCTGTAAAATATCATATAATAAGATTTCACCGTACAGAATCTTAGTAAACTAACTAAATCAATGATGCAGTGTTCCGCAAGGATCAATGCTCAATAAAAGTATTCAACTCGCATCAAATACATGCAAAAAAAAAGGGAAAGAATGTAGTAAGAGCTCACTCTTGACCCATGCTTAAAAAAAATATTCCATGTAGACCCACTACACATTTACTTACTACGATGGACAATCATTCTTCCTCTTTTGGACTTTATACCGCTGAATAGGTCTGTCTTAACTAAAAGATTTGGAAGAATCGAGCAAATGACAAGAAAAGTCTCAGCAACAAACAAGAAAGAAAGATGAGGTGACGTATACCCAGAAAAGATGACCATTTTACTTAATGTTTTGGGTTATTATTTTCACGCTATTGTTACATCTAGCCAAGGCCAGTAACCGAGTTTGTATCAAGTAGTGAAATAAATCAATGGTCTTTTGACTTTCAAGATCATAAACCAGACATTGAAAATTGAGGTTTATGAAAAGAAATAATTTACATAAAAGTACATGCGTTATATTATTTCAATGTCTGGTTTGCGGTTTAAAAGTCACTTCAATGACAATTTTTTCAATGTCTGGTTAAAAATTCACAATGAAAATAGCATGAATATATAGTCTATAGAACGAACAAATGAACCTATGATCAATACAACTGAGATTATTAATGTTACCGGCAATGTATAGAGTGCCTTCGGTGGCATTCTATAAATCTATCCAATGTAAGGAAAGCCTAGTATAGGCAATGTATGAAATTAGTATTGGAATAATTAAGCGAGAATTTAGGTTAAGTTTACATTTAAGCCTAAATTTGGTCTTCTTTTTTTTTCTGTTAACAGTTGTATACAGGTTCTTATTTCATACTTTGCGAAAAGAGACTATGCATTCTATAGAATGCCTGAACTTTATACATTGTTGGTAACATTTTACACGTGTCGTTAATGTATTACTGTTATATGAAACTACATAATAAAAAAATAGTAATTAAACATTTTACTTACAGGGGTCGGACTGTAAAGTAACTGGTGCACACTTCCCATCGTTGACGAGATCTTCAACAGTCTATTTGAAAATAACGCTACAATTTAATCGGCTCTTTGCAAAGTGACATTGCAATGTTAATTTATTTAAATCGCAAAAAGTAATGAATAGGAACAAAAATTTTATTCACCTTTGATTCATCGACTTTGTACTGACATATTATCTTTCCTGGATGCTTATCCTTTACAGTACCATAAGGTCTCTTATAATCTGCTAGAAGTGTCAATTCTAAAATAAGCGATTTAGTGGGGCAGTGGCTAACGCACACCTACATCGAGTAAATAAGTTACAAATTAAAATAAACCAATATACTGTAGAACCTCGTTAAACCTCCACTTTTGGTGCAAAACAGAGGGGTAGAGATTTAAAAAGGTTGAGCTAAATTTTGAATAGTGGTTTCACGAGGTTCGACTGTACTTGAAAAAAAAAATAAAAGAAGCTGTCACTATGACACTCGTAAATGGTCAAAATCTTACTTGAGGAGTCGGACATCCGAATAGTGATGTTATTTTTAAGCATTTCGACAAATCAAAAAAGTACAGGTAAGGTTTGTCACTGTAATAATATAAAACAAACTAGGTTACTTTACACATTTCCTATATATGTATAAATAATTCTTTCAATTTTTAAAAAATTATTAACATAAAAAGATTTAAATTTTAACTTTTTTGGTGGTTCTGAACCAGTCATTGTTCTAGCACCGTACCAAATAGTAAAACAATCTTCATAACACAGGGTACAACAAAACAAAGTGCCATAAAGTGAGGGTACTACCGTATAAAAAAAATAAATTATAACGTACGTATAGTTTCCTTCACCACAAATATTGCCATAGCTGTCAGATGGCAACACCAATGTTTCTGGTCGACCATATCTGAATGCTAAATATAAAATTTTAGTTTTGTATATTGCAGGGTATAAATGAATAACACGAAGTACACATTCCTACACACACACACAAGAAAATTAGTTTTCATGAACGCAAAATACGTCTTAGCTATAAGCAAGATCAGTGTACACTTAATCTTGTTATAAATTTATAAGTCAACACAATATAATTCAATAGTCAAATGGCAAATTTTGCAAAACAGCAAAATTTGCGAATCTGGAGGGTTTTGTATAAAAATTTGAGATTAATACAACATGATTAATACAAATTACAATAATAGATTTTAATAAATAAAAGTATCAATAAATTATGTTAAGAGTTGCTGCAACTCATTCGAATGCTGCAAACATTCAAATTGCAAACAAGAGTGTATGCAAAATATACTTACATAATCCTGCTATGACAATCCATGCCAACAGAAAAATAATGAAAATAATGAAACATATAACGTCTGTACAGCCCCTGAAATGTAAAAAAAAACAATTCAGTATTCACATTCAGTACAAAAATCATTATTAATGATTACATGTAAGTTATCGATTTATTTATTTGAATAAATATATCTCACAGCCAAACCAAATTATCATCTATTAAAAATTCATAATTATAGTTTACTTTCTATATAAATATACATAAAATCATAAAAAAAGTTATACACTGTATATACACTTAAAAGATATTTTACAAGATTTAGAATCGAAATGAGCAATATTAACTCAAGCTGTCCATTTAAAAAAAAATTAATGTTTTAGAATACTTTGAAAACTAATGTCTTAAAAACTGATTCCACAGTTTTGAGATAAACTTTTAACTCGACAAGTTTTATTTATCTAATATTTTCACAATTTGCTGTTTTCACAAATTCAACCCAGTTATAAAATCCAATCTAGCTTGGCGTGAACGAACCAACTACTACCCCTGAATGACAGCAAATGTTCCAAACAGCAGCACACACCCAACTAACGCATGCAACACATTTCGCAAACTCATTAAACAACAACTTGTTGAACTGGCATGCAAGGTTGTTTTTTTATTGCTCTCATAATCAACACTAAATATTATTAATGCACGAAGAAGCTAAGCATGCTTACGAAATAAAAAATGGCTTATATTAAATACATCATGTAATTATCATATATACCTATTCTTTATGGGCCCATTGAAATCCGGATCATATTGCATAGACTCGCCTGAAAACATAAAAAAAAATTTTCAACATTAAATCAAACAAGTACATTGAAAATGCTTTTTAAGCATACTCTTTATATACAAATATACTGTATACATGATGTACATACATCATGCAAAAAAAAATTCATTATTTATTTCTGCATTTTTCGATTTATGCAAATTTCGATTTAAGCAATCGTTGAGTAATTCGGTATTCAATTTATGCATGTTTTAAGTAATTATTTTTGATTTCTGCACGTTTCGATTTATGCAAATTTAAGTTTATGCAATGATGAATGATTCTGATATTTGATTCACGCGAGTTTTGAGTACAGTAATTCCATTTTTAATTTCTGTAATTTTCGATTTATTTATTTATTTATATATGCGATTTTTGTAGTTTTTTATTTATACAAAAAACTATCGTAAATTATGAGTTTTTTGGTACATTGGACTATATAGTATATTCTTATAAACGACTGTAGATGCTGACACCTAACCTAACCTAAGCAAATTCCCAGGTCACTCACAAACTCACAAGTGAAGCTAATATAAAGAGTATAAAAATTTTGAATCACAGATATACTTTATAATTACATTAAATTCTTAACTAAAAATGTTATCCATTTTGCATTTGCACTATTACACTATACAGTATAAATCTATATATACAGGTTGGATTTGTGTAATTAATAAATTGATTCTGAGATCAATTGACATCTTGGCAATGATTCAGATAAAAGTCATTCAACGATCATGATGATAACGATACAGTAATAATAATAAGTGGTACACAGTAAATATGAAGCAATGAGTTTATTTGAGTTTATTCAGCTGAAATGCCAAGATGGACATTGTGACTACAGCATAAACTTTGACTTTATTTTTCCTAAAGTAAAGACCTTTATTGTATTCGAATTTGAACTAATGTTTATTTTTATCCTGTGAATTCGCTGGGACTGATTCTTGTAATCAAGGCTATATCAATTTGAATGACGCACCTGTACACACCTGAGTTAAGATAACAATAATCTACTTGATAAAATAATAGTAATAAAAAACAAAAATTATATTTATGTGAAGTCAGTTTTTTATATGATTTCACTTTCCAACATCACGACTGTTTTGTTTTTACTGTTTTTATTTCTATTCCTAGGGTAAAAATATAACTTTTATTTCTATAAAATTGTTAAAAATAAAAATTCGTTCATATATTTTTTTGTAAGAGGTTTCTACAAAATGTGTAGAAACTAGAAACAAATGACAAAATCCCAAAATCGATTTTTACAAGTAATGCTACAGTGATATTGTTTCGGAAAAAAAAAACAAAAGGAAATGTGGAAATAAAATGACATTATGACAAAATACCTCTTTTGTCATTTTCTCAGTATAAATGTGAAAAAAAATTTACATAAAATTTTGTAAAATGTAAAATAAAAAAAATATTTATTTTGTTGCTACAAATTTCGAAAAGTGAAATTTGTTCTACAAATGTGTTTGATAGGAATAAATGAGATCACAAAATCTATTACAATATATGTATATACAGTATATGTGATCATAACATACTGGTTCAAAAAGAAACGGAAATGTCGAAATATAATGACATCATAAATGTGACATGAATCAAATCATAACATAATTTATATTGATATTGTAGATAAATTTTTATTGTACTGTAATCTAACAAAATTCCTTATTTGACATTTCTCTATCATTCTTGTAATGAGTGAAAAATAACAGCAAGTAATATGTATTATGAGTTATACAGCATTTGTGTATATAAACTTACTGTATAGAAATCCCCTGTTCCAAAATACGTTTTATGCAAAACTTTTCAATTTTGGACAGTTTAAAGAAATAATAACTTTTTATTGGCTTATGATAATCTAAAATTTGGTTTTCTTTCTGATGTGCATATTAGCTGGTAAAACTTGCAATTTGTTTGTTTTTCGAGACAGTGTGCATTATGTCATGTCAAAATGCATGCCATTCAAATTGACACCTGGTGTGATTGCAATAATGAACCCTATGACATAATGAACCCTTAGAAAATCGGGATTTTGACAAAGTGACCAAGACTATTATGTTTCACCTATTAGACACAGTAGATAAAAATAATTGACAGTTGAAAGTCAAAAAACGGAATATTACAGCTTTTGCTACAATGAAAGCTTGACAATTTACTTGAACCTCAACTTTTTGATCACCCTGTGTAATAAATTCAAACTTTTTTAATACGTACTCATAGTAAGCGTAAATAAAACAATGCACCTACAGAAATAGCTTTATAATTCACGCAAATTACATGAATTTTTAATTCTAATTACATTACCAATTCTGTGACAAATGTAAAACCATAATTTAAGACAAAAATAAACAAGTCAAATGTAAACTATATTTCGGGACAGTGAAAATATTTTTTTAATTTGTATCATTTTTAATTTTAATTGAAACTTTGCAAAGGAAAAATGTAGGCTATATTAACATTAACACAAAAAAAAAATTTGAAGTTACTATATTAACACAACAGTGAAGGTGTAATTAAAAATTCGTTCTATTTTAAAGCATTTAATAAATAATTAAAACAATGTTTAATTAGAGAAATTCTTAGCCTCAAAATCCATTGAGAATGAACACTAACTACTGTACATAGTTAATTTCAATTGCTATAAAATAATAAAAATATATATTATTACATTATCTTATCCAAAGACACATTTATCAATCTTGGCTTATCGATGATACATCAAAATTGATATTAAAAATTAATATAAAATTAAAAAAGATAAAATAAATTTTATTCAATTTTTATTCTTTGAAATTAAAAACTAAGTTATATCTCATTATAATGCATGCACAGTAGTGTACAACATTATGATAGAAAATCAAAGTACGTATAACGTATGTACTAGTATAATTTATGAAATGTATCATAATGTCAATATCGTTATGTTTATAGATGTAATTTTACAGTGTAATAAAACTAAAATGTCATAAGTTAGTATAGTATACAGTACAAGGTTGAATCAATTGGTTGTAAGGTTATTTTTGTTCTTGTACAATCCGGATATTTAGTATTCTAAACGCAATTCTCAGAGTTAAATAACATCAATTGGTCAACATGTCATTTATGTATTAAATAAATAAATAAATAAATAAATAAATAAATAAATGAATAAATAAACAATAAACAATTTTTAAAATAATATTACAGTAATAAAATAACAAATGTAGTAATCAAAATAAAATATTTCAAATATATCAACACATTATAAGTCTATTTTAATGTATACATTATTAATTACTATATTGACAAATAAATATCAATATCGATATTGAGTAAATTATTTTGAAATCACATTGTGCAAAATTAATTAACTTAAAATCCAAAAATATTTTTCCATATTTTAAACGGACATCGCAAAATATACTTTATACATTTGTGTTAAATTACAAGTATTTTTGTGTAAACATGTAATTTAATTTTTTAAAAATAAATTCCTGCAGTGTCGCCAAAGTCAATAAAAAACCAACATTTTTCAAAGCTAGTTTTGACAAGCAATTGTCAAATCAATGTATGACTCAATCTACAAATTATTATTATAGTTAAACTTGAATTATTTTCATCATCATCAAAATATGCAGTATACGTGAATTTTATACAGAACATATAATTTACTTTTATAAATAATAAACATTCCAAAAAAAAAATAAACAAAACAAAACTCACCATATTTCCTTGACTCATCGTCGGAATCGGTTCCTTTTTCGCCACCACCGCCACACATGATTTTACTTTTTTTATAGCGACAATTTCCAGATCATCCAATGCAAAATAATGCAACTTTGATATCGATTTCAAGAATTATTTGGTCGACGCAACAGTGTCCCTGAGATACGTAACGTAAATAATAGTGAACTTTTTTTTTCACTATTTGTTTAAAAAGGCAGTGCTTCTTCCCGTTCCCTTTAACTCGTCGTCGTCGTCGTCGACGAAAAATGGTTTTGTTAAAAAGCAAATTACCCAGAATGCATTAGCCGACACGCCCACCGAGGAGTAGCCAATGTAACGCTCGATAAAATTTTTCAATCCGACGCTCAAATCATACGATTTAAATATTTAAATGGCCCCTAAAGCTTATTGCACATGCATTTAGACCCCTATTAAATATTTAAAGAAACTAAATAAAAACAAGTGTATCGACGTGGAAATCAGCTATTTAGTGGTTTTAAATGGGTGAAAAATAATATATGGATGGCTGTGTACATAGCTTGTAACAAAAAACAAAATATAAAGTACAGCACTTCTTAGAATCTACGGTAGCCCATTAAATTTACAATGTGAATTGAACAAATTGAAAAATCCTATATTTGATGTTGTTACAGTGTAATTGAGGGAATTGCCTATAGCCCTATTTAATTTTTTTAATTTAATTTAATTTTTTTATTTTGTAAAATAAATTGTACCCTTATTATTTTTTTTTTAGTGGTATACTTGAACATGTATTTTTAAAATATAGTACATTTAAAACTTATATTAGTTTTTTTAGACATATTTTTGTTTAAGTTTTAAATGTACTATATCTCAAAAATACATGTTCAAGTATACCACAAAAAAAAAAAAATAATAAGTGTACAATTTATTTTACAAAATAAAAAATACTTCACTTATCTACATACTGATAATATAACAATAACAAATGATTAAATAGTTGACAATGACGTTACATTATATTTTATTTCAAAATTAAACAAGCATAAAAATATACGCATATAACATCAGTTCAACTAAAATATAAGTGTAAAATAAATTGAATTTTACTCACCCAAAATTTATTGGATGGAGTCCATCACATGATGCAAAAGCAACACCACCAACTTGTAGTCAGCCACACAAAAAAAAAATACACAATGACAATCAAAAGTATGATACCACTTGTTATACCACCAGTTGGTTATATTACTATGGATCAATGCCAAATTTTTTTGCTATTTTGAATTTAGTTAAATCGCCAGACCACTTACAAGTCAGTGGTCGAATATTGATCCGTTTTCTTCAAGTTTCGTACTTCATGGAAAAGATGTGACCTGTTGCACGAATAAACACGTTTAAACACAAAGGAAATGCAAAACGAATTTCAAAAAATATCTTTTTATAACTAGAGGATATATATATATATGTGTGTAGATTCATACAATAATATTGGACAATTGCACCATCGTGTTGTTGTTATATGAACATTGTAAAAAATAGACAAAATAATAAGAAATTGGATGAGGTTCTGTTTGTGAAATGTGTTATTGCCCAGTTCAGTCGTTTTAGTAATATTTAAGAAACTTTTGTACTTCAAAACAAAAAAGTGTATATATCCAATACTAATGAAGTATTATGATAAAACAAAATCATCAAGCCTAATTAATCATCAACCTTTTCCATAATATTAGAAATAATGCTAAAGATATTTTAGTTGCTACATTGTGAAAAATTTTCTCATCTACGCTTGCTGCTTCATTTTGTTGAGATATTCTCTCGAAACGATGATTCGCTGAATCTGTGCAGTGCCTTCGTAAATCTGTAAATAAAAATGGGCGAATTAAGAAAAAAGTGGAACGCAATGGATTATTTCAATTTCCGACTCCCATGATAATAGAAATATCGTTTGTTATTTACAATATATAGGGTTTAAAATTATAGTAATATTTACCTGATAAATCTTTGCATCTCTCATGAGTTTTTCTACTGGATACTCAGTGTTGAAGCCATTACCACCAAATATCTAAAACATGTATTTTTATAATTATCAGTCTGGCAATTAAACAAACAAACAATAAAGAAGAATACAGTGGAACTTATAATATTTGTCACTGATCCATTCCAGAAAACTGAACCCTGAAGAAGATTGTCACTTGACAACTCATGCAGCGATTGCATTCGGTGTCTCATAATTCAGTACCCCATTTGTTTTTGTCATAACTCGTTTAATTCAAACTTTTTTTACCTCCATTTTCTTTCATAATAAAAAGCAACTCATCATTTTGGCAATCAATCAAACTTGGTGGACAAAGCTCGACTATGTTCAGCTTTCCAAAAATAGAATAAACACCAAACATACCTGAACAGCGTCAGCCGCACATTTGTTTGCAATGTCGCCCGCAAACGCCTTTGCAATCGATGCATAGTACGTGTTGCGGCGGCCTTGATCGAGTTCCCACGCGGCCCGCATCCAAGCCAATCGTGCCAATTCAACACTAATCGCCATATCAGCGAGGATGAACGCAACACCTTGATGCTAATAAATTTTTAAACAGAAATCATCATCCAATCTTAAAAAATGAACAATTGAATCGGATTATCGATCATCTTCTAGTACCTCTGCAAGAACACGTCCAAATGTTTTCCTTTCCATAGCGTACTTCGTCGCTTCGTCTAAAGCTCTTTGGGCAAGACCGACAGCTCCAGCTGCAACCTACGTACAAAACAAAAACGTTTCATTAAACATTTTAACCCAAATATACATTTGGACCAAATATATGAACATGCTTACAGGTGATCTTGTTATATCAAAGGCTCCCATGGCAATTTTAAATCCAGCACCTTCTCCAGTCAGAACATTCTGAAAACAACAAATAGAATTTTCACAAACAAATAAATAAATAAATAAATAAGGTGTGACAACGAAAATAACATATATTGAAAGAAATAAAAATTTGCATTGTAATTAAATAAAATATTATAATGCTATAATGGTTTTTCAATTAAAAAGCTTAGGACAATATAATGGTGAGTCACACCTTTTCCAAAAATGACATTTTTACATCAAAACTGTCCCTCAGTACTGTTTCTAGCTTGTTACGTTACCACTTCCTGGATTTTCCAGAAAGTAAGAGCATAATAAAGACAATCACCTTGTTGCTCAGCATGGCATTCTATGGAGTTTTTCCACTAGAGAAACAAATCGCCTGAACAATTTCAAATATGTGGCTTACAATTATATTGCCCGAAGCCCTTCATTTAATAATAAACACATATTAATTAAAAGTTGAATAACTTTTAAAAAAAGCCACTAATTTTTCGTCAATCACAAAATTTCGTTCTTACTTCTTTTGGTACGACGACATCTTCAAATGTAATGCCTCTGGTATCTGAACATCTTTGACCCATGTTTATTTCCTATGTAATGACAAAGATTTAAAAATAGCATTTATTGAAAATTAATTTCCAAAATTTTAGGAAACATATATTGTGTAAAGCACACACAAAAAAAATAATTAATATGCAGGGTGTTCCTGAAATGTCTAGTCAAATTTTAATCACAGATGCTAAACATCGAAACACAGCAAAAAAGTCCATTGTCCAAAAATATAAACATGGATTCAGAAACTTACAGCAATGTTAAGACATTAAGTTTATGCATTTACTTCACCTTGTGTTATAGCAGCATTTCTGGACCCATGTTTATGTAGATTTTTTTTTGTTGCATTGTTTAATCACAGATTCTGAGATTAAAATTTAAAATTTGACTATAACCTTTCAGGAACACCCCTTTATATACACATATCTCACCTTTCGTCCTTTGGTAATACCAGGAGTATCGGCATCCACTATGAATCCCGTAAAAGCACCTCCAGCAGAAGCTTTGGGGTCGGGATTTGTACGTGCAAGCACGAAGTACCAGTTGGCATGTCCACCGTTGGTGATCCACATTTTCTGCCCGTTGATGACGTATTCATCTCCCTTTTTCTCAGCTCGTGTTTTGATGCCAGCAACATCCGATCCTGCACCGGGTTCCGTTACGCAATAAGCCTTCAGCAATACACAGAAATAAAAATACATTTTGAAACACTGACAATGGCGGAAAATGGCTTCTCCATTAGAAAAAAAACGTTATTCCAACTCACGGCAACTATCGGTTCTTCGACCAAACGCGTTAAATATTTCTTCTTTTGGGCTTCGTTTCCGCCGACCAATACCGGCGCGCACTACAATGATCAATGTCATTAAGCTTTACGGTGGCCAAGAAGACACGTCAATTTTGCTGTTCGGCGACAAACACTTACTGCAAGACTATTGGCTTCGATAGCGGTACCAACTCCCGTGCATCCGTATGCGATTTCTTCGGTAATAAGGCAACCGTCGAAACTCGTTGCACCCAAACCGCCTTAATTAAACCATAAATACAAACAAAATTATTAATACACTGTTTAATTATCAACAAATTTAATTACTGATTCAATCATCAAAGGGTTGGATACCAACCATATTTAGCTGGAATATGAGAATTCATTAATCCAAGACTCCATGCTTTTTTTATCAAATCCCAAGGATACTAAATTAAACAAAAATAAAAATAAATTAAATCAACTTTTTCATTTTATTTTAGTGACACCATATACGTGATACCATAATTCATAAGGTATAAGCCAAATATTTCTTCAAACGATATTGAAATCGTCAATATGTTTCGAAAGTACAAACTTTTGAGTAAACCAAGCAAACGATACTATACTACATTCCAATCACCACAATAAAATCTTAAGTCAGTTTACAAATCCGTTGTCTTCTAATACAAAAATTATTTTCACGTCACACTTGGCGTAGGTTCCCTTATTTATGATAATTATATCGACAGATACATACTGCTCCTGTTCTGTCGTATTCTCCAGCTTTGGGGATGATCTCTTCTCTAGAAAATTTTCTTGCAGTTTCTTGCATCTGCCTCTGCTCCGAAGTTAGTGCTGCAAAATCAATCGTTCGTGTCAATGGTAAAACTCTGAATTACCAACAGTTGTAAACAGTCGGTGATTTTACAAACGACAGTTGTATAACTGATTAACACAGTGGTTCTCAGCATACATAAAGGTAGGTAGTTGAAGGGATGTACCGACGCACACAAGATACACCTAACATGCAATTGGCTCTAATGTAATGTGTTTTGTAATAAAGACACTGGAAGATACTGAAAACCCCAAATAACCCACTCATTCATATATAGCTTCTTTTATATTTTATCGTTAATTAATATAATAAATAATGATCTTTCTATTGTACAGTTTGTTTATAAAAAAAAGTTTCATTTCAAGCCTTCTATCAACTCTGGAACACTGGAATAGTTATTCTGAATCATCCTGTATGCACAGTTAATGCATTCTAATCAAGGAACATTGAAACAATTTGTCATTATATCTAACTTATGTTTACGACATTTAGCGATTTTATATATTTCATTACATATTTCCAAGGTTTGACTGAAACAAAGTGAGAAATTCTATAAATGTTAATTATTAACCAAAACACGGGCCAGCAGCTCCACTGTCGGCAGCGGGACTGGCTTGTGTCGCCAGTAACCGGGCACCATTATTTCTCAACAACTGAGCCAACGCTTGGGATCCCTAGAATACAAAAATAGCAAATTTTGAAAATTTATGTATAATTCATCAGCCAACATTGATGTCATTCCAGTTGATTGGCAAAATTTCAAGAGCGGAATAATAATAAAAAAAATAGTTACGTAATATAAGCCACTTAAATAATGAAAACGTTTTGTGATTAAAAGCCATGCAACGTCGTTAAATAATAATTTATTATTAAATAAAAATAGGAGTGAAAAATTTATGTTGAAAAATGTAGTTCAGTGCATGATGTTTAAAATGAAATTCTTTAAATGCCAAGTCATCATTGGGTGCCAAGTCCTCGATTTCCTAGGCTCAATCTCCGATCACATTCCTGTCTTGTATTTCAATAAATTATTTTATTACATAAAAATAATGTAATTTAGATTATTTTTTTAGCAGTTTAAAACTACATGTAAGCTACATGTCTATTTTAAGCAAAATGAAACATCATAAACAAAAATACAATAAAATCATAAGTTAATCACCTATTACATTATATCACCAATATAATTAGTAATTAATTGCTAGAATGTAAATCTTATGATGAACATCAAATTTATTTTCATAACCATAATAAATTTAACTTGTTTGAATCTTTCATAGCACAGAAATTTCATTGCCCTTCAAACTTAGGCCAATCGCTTTCTTAGTTTTACATCAAATTTTTACATAATTACAATTTTAAAATTGACTAGGATTTTTTTATAGTTTCAATAAGTTAATAAACTACTTTTGTAAAGTCATCAATATCGTGTAAGGTATAGGATGAAAAATATATATAAACAAAAACTTACACGTAACATCTCTGCAAATTTTCACGATGGATGATGGATCAGGACACCAAAAAATGGACGTCTAGAAAACCTGACTTCAAAATAGACTAGGTCAATATTCTGAGCAAACAAGTTTTATATAATTTAGTTTTATCTTATCTGAAATTAAGTGTTTATATTAATTTAAAGCGGATCTTAAAAGCAGCAAGTCATTAACATTTATACAAAAACATAATTCCATAATTGTTTTTTTTTTTTTTAAATATACATAAAATACATTTTCAGAATTACACACATTATACAGGGTAAATTATTTAACATCATGAGACATTCGAAATTTTAAGAAAACAAAAATTTCATAGCACCATTTGCAAACAATGTTTTATTTTACACATTTGTTTGTCGTACATTTTGTTTTCATATCTGGATGTTTCGCATTAAATGATTCAACCCTGAATTTTTTATTGTAGGCAGAAAAGTCAAAAACCATTATAAAAGGACAAAAAAAGAAGTCAAAAAACATAATTTTGGACTTTTTTTGATGATTTGTTTCCTTGTATTTTTTTTTTTGACTTTTGTTCCTTTTGACATTTTTTCCTTCAGTTTTGTTTCCTACAATCGATTTTTCGAAGACTCCCATAATTTTTTTTTTTGCAATCAACTAAATATTTAATATCTCATACAATATATACTGCATTTTGATCAATGTTTATATTAGAAATCCACAAATTACACTTTTTGCATATGTTGAAATTTATAGTACAGCGAGTCCTCGACTTACGCAGATTCGTAGATACACAGTTAGTTCCAGCTGATAGGGTCACCTGCAATTTTGTGTTTACATAGTTTGTCTACAAATATTTTTGGCCAAATGTTGTATTAAAAAATTGAAGGTCATTATAATGATGATTATAAAATAAAAATGGAAAAATGAAAACACAGATGTTAAGGATTGACATTCAAGCAAAAAATAATTTTAATAACGACGAAACTGTTTCTTGAATTTTTCAAAATGAAAATCGTCGGTAGCTTTCTCGTTGTCGTCGCGGACGTTGAATTTTTTCTTATCTGAAAATTTAAATTTAAAATTTAAAAAAAAAAGAAAAACGAACAAAAGTGAACAACTGAAATACGAAAAAATAATTTTATAAAACATTCAAACAAATAAATAAATACACGAGTCAAGCTCACCTTCAACTTTTACGAGACTCGGTGCTTCTCCATCGCCGACGACCACAGGCATGTGTTTGACCTCTTTGATTTTCTTAGGTTTAGGGACGTCGCCTTCTTCAATGTTGACTAAAAGACAAAATTAAAAATAATAATAATCATCAGAACGTCTTTTATGCATACAGATATCTCGGAGATTGTTTTCATAACATATTAAGTAAATTGCATAAATCAAAGACTACTTGTATTGAATAATGCGGGTAAACAAAAAAGCAATTTTTGATTCATATTAAATCCCTTGATAAATATTAAAATCTCTAAAAAACATTTGTTTTTTAAAATAAAAAATAAATAATTAAATTATACATACATCGGTTATGTTGTACAAAATTCACTGCCATATTACTAGGCACGAATGCGGATGGCCCATCTTTCTTGTTCATTCGTTCCTTAAGCAATCGTTGTTTAGCGTCTTCTGTAGCTTCAATATTACGGATTTTTGCTCTATAAATTCAAATTATAGCTGAATTATTTCAAAAATTCATCCCTATAGGATGTGAAATTGTTAAATAAATAAAATAAAATCAAAACCTTAAATAAACCTATGTATATTACAGCATGTCTTGGAATCTAATTAAAATACTTACTCGATGCCCAGGTCCACTTCAGGAATGCCCGAAAGCATTTGATTAGAAAGCATCTCCTCAGATTTCTTGGATGACGATATTCGCAAATGCTTTGGCACTTCGTACAACGCATCTTCAGGAAGCTTAGCTCTGTTAAAAAAGTAGAACATCACTGTTATACGAAGTTTATGAATGAGATATATGTAAAAGCATACTCAATGTATTTTTTTTTTACCCCTTCAATTGAGCATCTTTCTTAATCGAAACACCTTTTCGTTTAGCTAGTTGTTCGTCTATGTATTTCATCCTGAAATAAATTTATTCATAAAAAAAAACCCGTTTAATGTCGTAATCATTCATGGAGGTTCTTTTACAACTGTCCAGAAATTGCCACAAAAGCAGTTACATGTTATGGGTATGGATACCAGTTTAGGTTAGTTAAAGACAAACAACCAAATTATTTCAGAGCAGTTGTTTGAAATGTATATTAAAAACAACAACAACAACAACAAACAATCAAACATTATCTTACATATCAGCATCTTCATCACGACGATTTGTCTCTGCCGAAAATGTCGTCCCGATGGAAAGTTCATCAGCATCGCTATTACAAAATATGTGAACAAGTTTTAATGCAGACACATTAAGATGTCGGTGATTACGATCTCAGGAAGAAAAAAATCTTACGATTCCAGTCTATTAACGGCTTTCATGTCTATCATACCGCCAGTCTTCAACCGAAAAGGATCGTTCTGTAAACGCAAATAAAAATCATTAACGATCCTTCGACAATGAAATTCAAAATGGGTACTTGTGAGTTTGCATGGTAAACGTGCTTGTGGGACTAGTTGTTACAACTAATCTCAACTGTCTACCCATGGTTGGTATGAGTATGAATACTAGCTGATTTTTTAGCTAACCTATTCATTTGATATATTTCATTTTGAAGCAAAAATCCTTTTGTCTTTAGCAAACATTTTCATAATATGAATCAGATATTACAGATATTAGCTACCATTTTAAGTTAAAAATTAAATGCTGTTGTTTTTGACTAGTGCAAACTAGTATCTACACCCATAGGTAGTAGGTACTAGGATTCCAAAAAAGGCACTGATTCATACCCATAGATAGACAGTTTAGGTTAGTTAAAAAACAACAACAACAACTACTAGCGTCACAAGAGCGTTCACCATGAAAATCCTCAAGTGCCACGAAACATTAACAAAAGTATACAGATGACTCTCGATCTACAAACGATTTCTATTCCAAAACATTCACCGTTATTATGTTCCGTTCATTATGTATGTCTTGCATATTTTTTACGATACACATGTTAGCAGCAATTTTAAAGCATTAAAACCATTTGCTAAACATTGAATGGTTTATACTACAAAACGTTATAATGTATGTATTCGTTATAATTTATCCTATACATTACATAACAGAGTAAAATAAGAAATAAACGAGAATGAATTGTGACACTTCATCATCATAGCGAATGTTTGGAAATCGAACATTCGTGAACCAAGAATCGCCCGTATCGAATCGGTGTATTACATTTATTTCTTCACCAGCTGCTTCCTTTTTTCCAAGAGCTAGGCTAACCGCACTGTAACCATATTCAAAATAATGATTTAAGTATTAAAAATCTGACTATAAAAAAAAATTCAATATTCACTGATTTTATTACCTGACACCCGAAGGTCTTTTTCTTAACTTCTGTAGTTCTTTCATCTCGTCTAATTTGTCACTAAAAAATAATAATAAGATATAAAGCTATCACAAAAGTCACACCTACTATATACATAACAACATGTGTTAAAGAAAACATGATAATGTTTACATCAAGTTGTCTCTGTTGTCATCTTCGTCTTCGCTGTTGGAATAGTGTTTCTTTTTCCTAAATTGTTTCCTTCTGAATTTAGAACTACCTTGCAACTGATCTCCTTCATCACCAGACGATGATTTTCTTCTCTTGACAGCGTTTTTAGAAAACAGAGAACCATTAGAAGAGTTGGAATTATCATCCATTTTCAACACCGACCGAACCGAACATGAAAAACAAAACAACAAATGTTATTTAGTGCACGCCACGTTAAGGTGACGCGTTTTATACTTCATTCTTCAAGTTTCGCATGTGACGTCATTGAAGATCAATCGAGGCGGGATTTTCAAATGGTGATTTATGAGAATAAAAAATAAAAACCATTTAACATCAAATACACAAATCATATACAGTAAATCCTTATTTTCTGTTTGCATTCTACTACGTGTACAAGTTATCCCTACTTAATATATAAATGCAAAAGTTAGTCTGTATGTTTGTGACTCCACCATGCAAAAACTAGCTTAGCTTATAGAGGTTATTACTAAACACTTTCAAAGTTACTGACAGTCAATAACAGTTTTATATATCAGTCTTTGCTTGCCAACTACAAAATATAAAAAAATATATTTACAAATGTGTTCCCTGAATATTGATATATATATATATTTACAACAATTTACAATATAACAATCGTAAATTTCACATAGACCACCACACAATAACCACCAAATTACAAAAATCTTTCCCTTCTAATAGCTTCTATCAATGGAACAGCCTACCTACTTACCTTCGTCGCCTGTCCTTCTTTAATACATTTCACCAAGAAAAAAACACAAAATTTTTACTTTACTTTTTAAATACGTTAATTTTACTGACTAGTCTAAGTCACATTGTTTTGTATCAATCTATTTGGATTGTTTTGCACTGAAATGAAAAAAAAGTATTTCATTTTTGCTGAAATGTAACCAGTAAAGAACATATGATGTCTGATCAAATTTTCACTCCATAAATCAATCCAAAAAAGGTATAACAATTTTATTTTTTATTAATCTATTATAAAAACAAACTTAAAAATGTACAACAAATTGAATATAAAATTAAAAATTTGTATTTCAGTGACAAAGATAAACAAATATCTTGTTTTTTACATTCTTACAGACTGTCACCAGCGATTTTACATAAATTAAACTCAGGTGGTTTCAGTACGGTGGAAGATTTAAAGGAAATTCGACCACTTGATTTAAGCAAAGATAAAAAAATGGTATCCCGACGCTACCCAGTAGAATCCTGGGTAGCGTCCTGGGTTACTATGATCATTTTGGGACTGGTGCCTGTTGATAACAATAAGCGACTGATAACATTAAGCAATAGATCAAGTAAAATTAGCTATATAAGTGGCAATATTTATTAACGGTGATTTTGTATTTTATTGCCTAATGCGTGCGTATAATACAAATTTTACATTAATGTTTTATCATTCTTTACTAGAGAAAAGCAGAAACACTGGGAAGAATAATTAGAGAAGCTCGCGATGGGAAGGCTACTATGATCAACATGGTGACTGAATTTAAAGAATACGAATACTGAACCGAATTTTAAAAAATACGAATAGATCTGTACACAGTACTATTAATTTAATTATTACACGAAAGAAAACCAATCTACTTACAGCTTTGATTAATTCATGTCTTAAAGTTGATTTCGCTCGACCATCTTAAGAAAGTAGTCTTGAAGCTCGAACCCAATACTCGTCAATGGAGACACTCGTCTTGTGATTTTTGAACGTCCTCAATTTCGATCACCTTTGTCCACAACGTGTTCGAACAACCTCTTGACACGTATTAAGAAGAATAGTAACTTGTGAACAAATGAATGGTTAACTGATTTCATCATTATCTCTCGTTGTCTTTGAAGCACATATGTATAAATCCTACAAATAAGCACTTCACGACTTTTTCGTGTTGCCTTCTACGCGAACGCGACTGGAACAAATAAATATTCACAATGCAAATCACGATGACGTCACAAACATGTAATTAAAAAATACGCGGAAATGTATTCTATTAATAAAAGCTAAATGTAGCAATTTCAATATTTTTTTTTCTATTTTTTATTTAAAAAATTGTTGTGTTATTTTCATCATATTTCACTATAATTGAATCTTTTAAGATACTTTTCCGTTAACTGGAATTGCTGCTGGTAACGTTAATACTAACGGACATTTTTATCTCTCGACGTGTTACTACTAATTGCTTTTTTTGTTATTTTTAACTAACTTGATGCGATAACTATGTCTATATATACGGTGACCATATTTCACATGACGAAAATAACAGACAAAAAGAAATGCTTTTCAAGAATACGTTTTATGCGAATTTAGATTTATGCGATTTTTCAGTAATTCGATATTCGATTTATGATACGCTATAAACGTATCGAGTAAATATCGAGTACTGACATGTATCGATACTTTTGAGTAGTTGAGTACTACACCTAAGTATTCAAAGCATTGTGGCGCATAAATTGTATGTGTATCAAGTGTATTTTTAATATTCTCATGATCAAAATTTTGATAGTAAAATAACCTAAACAAACAAAAAAACGCATAAAGAATTATTTGAAAAAATAATTTCAAAATACATTTTTATATGTATCATATCAAAAATTAATGCTCATACATTAACGAATGAATACAGTAAATTCTGGATTTTTTTATTAAATTCTAAAAATATATGTAAATCGAGTTAAATGTAACCTTCCAAAATATATGAATTGTAAATACTTTTTTCTCACTACTGTAGCTTCACTTTCCAGATTCCCTTTTCTGTAATTGTTCCTAAATACAAAGAATTTTCATACTCTGTAACTTGAGTTGTATGTGGAATCTTACCACTGGACGAATGCAAACTTCGAAGTATTTTTCCATTTTGGTCTAGTTCAACAGTCAGACTGTATGTTTCGCCGAATAAAACATTAATTATAAAGTTGACAATCTGTAAACAAAAACAACAATTATATTATTTTAAAATATGTGGTACAGTCGAATCCGGTTATTGTAATCACTTTGAGACAAGTGCTTTTTGATAATAATAATAACATTAAACAATGGATAAAAGAACATTAACAATTGTGTTCTGGGACCGACTAGTTATTATAACAATAACCGACTGATAACCGTTAACCGTGATTATAATAACCGGATTTATGTTTGCTGGGTTTTCTGGTCAAAAAAAAACATGTTTACCGATTCTCTGGCTGCATCGTGAGCACCGTGGGTGATACCAAAGGAATCGAGTAACTTCAATGGCAATATAAATAAATATGGTAGACGTGTCATATACGATCTTAGTTCTGGATATGGTGAAATTTTGTCTAAATCAGTGGGTTTTCCACCAAAACGAGCCTGGAAAAATGCCACCCAATAGGTTCCTCTTCCAGAAGCTCGGACATTATCGGGAAGTCCCGGTAAACCGTCTGCAAATATTTCCAATTTTCCTTTTCTGGGACCTTTCAAGTAATACCTATTAATATATAACAAAGATATTTTAACATATATTTATGCTTTACATTTTTACTAATATTTTTTTTTTTTTTGTAATAATGATTACCGCCATAAACGATGTTGAAACAGTTCGCAGAAAATGATGAAGTCTTCATTAGGAGATAGTTGAATTCCATTCGGAAAATAAAACCCATCGATGAGTACTTTGGTAGTTTTGGTAGCAGGATTGTAGTGCAGTATTCTGTAAAACAAAATTCAAATATACAGTATTTCATAATAAACTTTAAACTTTTTTTCTTTAAAAAAAAAAACCCACACCCATCTGACATGCAATTTTTGGTGTGTCAATTCGAGCAATTTATGGACGACTGTGACGACAGCTTCTTGCTCAATCAATGAAAAGTGGTTGGCAAAAAGTTGAAAAATACAACACTATGCAATCTCATAATCTTCTCACCTCCCATCAGGTACCAATTCTATTGCGCATAAAGGAAATTCGTGTACCGGCCAATGGGTGGACGCATCAGAGAAATACACATCTCCACTACTAGATACCGTAAGGTCATCCGTAAGATAAGCAAATTTGTCATCAACTGGTTTTGAAGCATTAAATAGCGTTTCGATTTTCTCTAAAAATTCAATAAAATCATATTTTTTACAAGTTTACGTATAAATAACATTTTTTTTTTAAATATGGTATTAAGTGGAATCGGTTATTATAATCACTTTGAGACTAGTGCTTTTTGATAACAATAATCGGCTGATAACATTAAATAAAAACTAAAAAAATATTGTGTTCTGAGGACTAATTATAATAACAATAACGGATTGGTATTATCCGTGATTATAATAACCGGATTCCACTGTATATATATATATAGATACATACTGGTTGGAACATTCACTTTGTACACTCCTAGTACAGAATCTGCAACGTACAAATCCTGAGTTTTTGTGACATATCGTACACCTAATGGCCGGTTGCAGTGGTCAAGATCATCACATTCTAAATGTAGAGTTAATAAGAGTGAAAATGTCATGGTTTTAGAGTTGGATGTTTTGAGTTTGTAAACTTTTGTACAAAACTCACTTGGTTCTACTAAAATGTCATCAACGTTGTCCTTTAACCGGTGTACTTTTCCATCTGATGTTCCAGTGTATAACCAACCTGTGATATAAAATTCAAAAGTTATAAGAGCATTATGCAATCAATTTTGATCGAGCAATCGATTTTTGATCGAGAAATTGATTTTTGAAAACATCAACCCTCAAATGGTTAATAAAAAAGTGTGTTACCATCGTGTATTTCTATAGATTCTGGTCCAGGTATGTGGTGATAGATTTTCTCAGATTCATCTAGCAACTTGTTTGGTGCCAATGCGCCAACTAATAATGGACTAGGTGGGAAACTAAAATAATATACGAAAACAAACAAATAATTGTCTGCAAAAAAAGAAAAAGTTTTGTGTTGTGTTCTTAAATACAGTGGAATCCGGTTATTGTGATCACTTTGGGACCAGTGCTTTTTGATAACATGTTAAACAATATGGATTTAAATACATTAATCAGTGTCTTGGAACATGATAACCGATTTATAGCATTATCCGTGATTACATTATTTTATTAATTATCCGTGATCACAATAACGGGATTCCACTGTAGTGATATTAAAGCGATTTAAATACATATGGTATACTGTATTTGTATTGGTCTGCTACAATATTTAAATTCTACAATTACCTATAATAGTTGTCTAGATCTGTCACTGACGTTAGTGACCACGCGAGTTTAATTTTATTCTCTCACTAACGCAGCATTATTAGTAAACAATGGCGTTAGTGACCACGCGAGTTTAATTTTATTCTCTCAAAATAATTTAATTTTACTCTGCATTGTTGGATCAGGTGGTTATACATTTAAAAATTTTACTCTCTGAAAATAATTTAATTTTACTCTCTCAAAATAATTTAAATTACAACAATCAAATTTTACTCTAGACACCCCGTGGTTACCATACCAACCACGGGGGCTATCTATCTAGTATTTAATATTGTTCTTTAATGTCAGGTCACCGATAAATTTGTGCGTAGGATACTTTTTTAATTTGTTTCTCTACTCTACAAGATGAAGGATAACCTTGTAAATATACAAATTTTATTGATTACTTGGAAAACATTTTTATAATGATTTGGAGATTTTGTTGCCAATAAAATGTAAACTTTACTACTGTAAATATCAAATTAATTGACATAAAAAACCATCATACATTGCTTCTGTTGTTGAAATGCACGCTCATCCGAATGTTGCAAACTAATGCAAAGTTTTGAAAATTGTGCACAGAACTAGCAAAATAAATTGTCAAAACTTGTGGCTCAAGTTTCACGTGAATTCGGTGAATTTAATTAAGATACATGACCAGAAGGAGAAATCCGATATCGATTACGTTTTCTTTGGCGTCCCATTTCCATTATAATGGACATTTGAATTTCCAACTTGTCAATTCAAACTTCATTCCAGTTTCAATTTTTGGATGTTTACCAAAAAGACATAACGTTGGCATTTGGTATTTATTTTAAAAACTTCAACAAGGGATTTAAAGTGGGAATTTGAGGAGAAATGTCCAACTAAGTGTGACTTTTAGAAGCAGGGTGGAGAGGGGGGGGGAACTAGGCATATCGGACTGATAAATGCAGCTCGATGCCATAGAAACGAGATAACTGGCTGGTTGTTAACTGCACTGAACATGTTGTTCCATTCCCAACTTCCTGGGTTATTGCAATCACGTGCCGAAAGTTAAGCTATAACATCAGTGGAGTTTAATACGAAAAATATGTTGGTGGCCTGACTAAAAAAACAGATGTGAAGAGATGTAAAAAGATTACTAAGAAAATAGATTAGGTACAGGCTCCAGGATGCTTCAGAAGAGTGCAAAATACACTGAAAAAACAACTAGTTGCAAACTTTTTCAAGTAAAGATAGCCTTTACTCAAGTGCAGTACTTGACATAGTGAACTACACGTTACAGGATGATTAAGTAAACACGATGTAAATCTGGTATGGCAAATATTAAACACTGGAAACAAAATTTATTTGTATGTGTGTCGAATTTGCATTTTTAAAAATAAAATTTTTAAATCTCAATAAACAGACTTCCTGATTGATAAATGTAAGTAATACAGTATAGGCTCATTTTGAAATTGCAGAGAAATTGCAGGGTTAGATTACTCACGCTACATTTGACATTTTCTATTATAGTTATAATCCAGAGCTGTTGTAAAGAATAACAAACATCAGTAGTGTAAGAGTGGAACTTGTTTTCATGGTAGGAATCCGATCTACCTTGAAATCACCTTTGAAGAGTCGATGTAGAAAAAAAAAAAGGAAGCTCGTGAGTCACGCTGATTGCTCTTTTGGTGGACCATTATAGTGGTCGCTGTCATGTCCCGATCACGACATGAAATATATTGTAGTGGCCTAAGGAACCCATAGAACTTTCGCTCTGACAGTTTGATCCTCATGTAAGAGATATTGATTCTTTGCCAACGCATAAAGAAGGTTTTGCTGTCTCAATTTGAATAAGTAACAATTTCAACGCATGCCGCTTCAAGTACTTTTCACATAGATTCCTCACCACCATCAACGTCTTGGCACAATCAGCCCATTTGTAATACTGTACACTTCAAACTGTTGAAGTAATTCTCGACGGAGTCCCAGCTGGAGTCCATTCCAACCAATTCACCAAACAAAAAGCAAGATGATACCAAAGGGTTAATGCATATAACTTTTAACCTACATTATTCACCTTTCATTAGCCCACCTCGTAAATTTCATTTCACGCCTTCCCACATGGCAGGATTGTGGTGGGGATAAAGTGAAGGAAAAAAAACAAGGTGAAGAAGGTGACATACTCCAAGTTTCTTGCCCTCTTGTATGTTTCACTGGGACAAGCGTTAATGGACATTTCTCATTTTTTTGTTCTTCTTTCCATTTATCCCTTGTTCAGAAATGGAGATAAAGCGGTCGATAACCTGTTGAAATGACCCATCATCTATATTATCAGGGTCTGTATGTTAGTGTCCACGTAAGTTACATCTATTCAGTATACAGAACCACCTGATTAAGATGTATAAAGTTTTTCTGCTGAAACAGTAGACACTCTTTGGGCTTCATTGTGAAGCTATCGTGTATTCATGTTCACATAAGATGATTTCCCACTTAAGAAGTTGTTGTTTTATGGGCTCTTGAAACAAACCCTCCAAAAAAGAGTACCGGTAGTAACTTTATTGATTAATAAAAACAAACACTGCTTGTTTATATATGCACCTTTTCCAGATCATAACCTTTAAGTGTCATTTAATCTCATACATCAACTATGTGAAAAATTGCACTACAAAAAATTAAAGTTTCGCAGTAAATGTAATTTTGTCAGTTAGTACTGTAGTAAAGCAATTCAAAAGTGTGTTCGAAATTCTATGTTCAAACACGGATTTAATGATGATGACTTCATACAGATGATTCTGACATTTCACATCTGCGATCTATTGTTACATCTACAATTAACTATACACGAGTAACTTGTGTTATTTCTATAGTTAATTGAAGTCCATTATAATGATCTTCAACAGAGCCTTCAACTTTTTTGTTATTACTGATAATATTTATAACTTCAGTTTTCATATAAAGACCTGTGCTAGATGGAACCACACACACAGAAACATACATACACACACATCATTCAGGCACATATTACAGTACTGTAATTATATGTATTAGTAGATGAGAGGGACACTGTTGCAGTGCAGTGGTATATTGCAAGCTAAATATAGCAATGACCTACGAATTGCGCTTTTTACAATCGTACAGGAATTTGCTACTTTTTTGTGCAACAAATTTAGTTGCTTAGTTTAAGAGTACAAAACATTTACATAAATCCATCAACGTTTTTTTCACTACTTGCTTATAGCCTTGAAAAATTACGTATAATTGCTTCTTATATGCAGAAAATCTGTAAGTGAATCCTGGCTCATGTAAATTTTTCTTATTTTCCAAGGAGAACACATTTTCGTGAATGGAATTATTTAACAAGTAAATTTTCCTTTTACGAAAACACCTTGCATTTTTGGATTCATATCGTGAATTTTTATCGTTATTTTTTTTTTTCATTTTTATTTTATCTCTTCCTGCGATTGGTTCAAAAATAAAACGAAATGATGTTTGGACTTGGGTGGAACAATATTTGGTCATCGAACAATACTTGAATTTTAAATTCCTATGATTCTGTGTTGATTTATGAAATCGTTTTAATCTGAATTTGCACTGCAGATATAATTTGAAACAATTCTAAAATAAAATAGGATTGTTACATGGTAATTTTATGCTTGAAGAAATTGTGCCCATGATTGCAGAACATGAAATAACACCAGTTTATAAACTGGTGTTAATTCATGTTCTGCAACCATGGACATGTAACTCATTGCATCAATAATGCTAGGATTCATGAACTGTGCACGAGTTGATTCCAATATGCTTCAAGAAAAATTGAATTTGCCAAAGCAAGAATGGTTAACTTAATCATTGAGAATTAAATCCTCTGAAATCTTCTTGTCTCAAATCAACAAGGAGATTTGTCAGCCGTGGCGTATTCAGGTAAACAAAATCCCCCCAGGGACCCACAAAAATGCCCAAAATTTAATAAATTTTTGTTAAGCGGTGTGTGTGTGTTATCATAAACGTGCTATCTTAAGTTTCATAGTTTCCTATATGTAAAATAATTTTGAGCCCCCATCCTACTCAAATCCTAGGTCTTGCTCCCTCCAAACCAAATTTTTGGATACGCCCCTGTATGTCAGGGCCTCCTAGAAACTATAACTTGTCGTTTGAGATTAATATTCCCATTCTTGGATTGGCATTCTCAGATTCCTCTTGAAATTTGTCGTTACTTTAATGATTCGAAACTACAGTACAACACGCATTGTGGTTTATTCCAATGGGCATCAAGAAGTTCAGTACCGGTATTCAAAGAGAGAATCGATGATACATCAATTCTCTTTCAATATGAAATTCATATTGTTTCATGCAGGGATTCATATAATCCTTGCATAAAACAAACAGTAGAAAAATCAATGTTCAAACTAATGATGTCCATTTTATCGTGTCTAATTAAGTACACATGATTTCATGACTCAGAAGCTTAATACTGCTGCAACTCTCACCACAATCTCTCTTTTCCTATTAGATAAAAAAAATACAACAATTATAAACAATATTGCAGTTGCGGCAATTCATCATTTCAGGTCAGCCTTCAGCTCAAACCATTTTGCTTTTTTATTTAACGATTTTTATCAAAAACCTAAAATTAAACATTTAATAAGCCCATTAGAAGTTTCCTCAAGACGAAGTTGAATATCGTGAAGAAGGCCCTATCGTTTTCTGAAAGGTTTAGGTAAGGGGCAGACATGGGTCATTTATCACTATTTTTTTTATAATTTTTTTCTTTTTGAGATTGATATTCATGTGGATGATATTCACGTGGATGATTTTTTCATTTTGCACACATTTCAAGCATCGTTTGCTTCCTGCAATTATTTTTTTGTTGATTGCATTTTTTTTACAATATTATGGACACGTTTCTCTATATTTTCTGTACAAGGTCAGTTTTATATAAGGAAGAAGAGAGAAACTTCACCTACTGCTAGAGGTGAACATAAAGCCAGATATTCAATTTCGAAAAGCATTCAGCAATTTTTTCATATATAAAAGTATACATTAGTAGCAGGTCAATCAAACATACAAGTTTAAAAACTTATGCACGTTGAAATTCAAGGAATCCAAGTTTCACAAGAAAGTTTTGCTTGTTTTTCAAATCTGTTGAGCTGAGCAGGTTATCCCACCATTTACACTGTTTTTATATTTGAAGGAATTAGCTCTGTCATTCGGCCCATTGGGCCTAGGTCATGAGTTTAATTAACGATTAGAACTTTGGTTGTTCTTAGATTGGACACCAAAGCAAGTTTGATATTGCTCGATTACCGGTAGTTTAACTTTCATTTAATGTAATCAATCTTCAAAAAGGTTATATCAGTAAAAATAAACATAAATATATATTACCATTTTAATTATTAAGATTACAAAGCAATCTATTTTTTGTCTTTATTACCAAAACTTCCTGAATGCAGCATCCATCGGTAGCGTTATCATTAGGAAATTATTATGTATTCAACCAAAAATGAACATTAGATGTGTTACATATACAAGGTATTTCAAAGAAAAATATATACATTGTCATATATTTCTATACATTGTAAAATAGGTTATTTTGACATAACCTATACTGTAAATGTTTGACAACAGAAGCAAACAACTGGGGATGAGTAATGTTTTTGATGGATATTAAATTATTTGGTTTCAATGTGTAGTAACATTACAGTAAAGTCCTGATTATCTAACCTAAACAATATTGAAATACAATTGAACTCATAATACACTGAATTTCTTTTTTATTTTTTTTTTGACATGTCAATTTTGTTTGCAATGCGATTGTTCCGGATTGTACTGTACTTAGCTTTTTGAAGAGTATAGTCTGACTGAAAACAAGTTTTGGTCACGGATCATTTTTAGAGGATGTTTACAACTTTTTTCTTTGAAACGACAAGTCACAGGTGACTAGTACAAATTCGGTTCAGTGGGTTCTTTCACTGTTGTCTTGCTTTCTTAAGTAATTGCTGTTGATTTGACCCATTGCGTTCATGCGATGTTATCGTCGATAGTGGTTTATAGATGTAGGTGTGACATTCCGACATTTCTTACCCTACAGCACATTGTATATATCACATAGGTAAGAAGGTCTTGTTCACAACATGGTAAAAACAAATATGTTTGTTCATGCATGCAATGCATTATGAAAGGCACGTTATTCAAAAGATGTGATAACATAATTTCTTTCTCTTTCCTTGTTTTTCTATATAGTGGTCTGACACTCTTATTAGTTTCTGTTGTTGAAGCCAGGTTTCTATAAGTAAATATTGGAATAGACAATATATATTGTATGTACATACATATGTATACTAACTTTTTTATTACAATAATGTTAAACAGGCAATACGTTTTAAAAAATAATGTCAAAATGGTATTAAAAACATAACAAAATACATCAAAAGCATATCCAAAAATTAGGTTTGGCTAGACTACGATATGAGTTTCAGATAAAAAGTGGCTAAGAATTGTTTCTGTAGGCCTATATGATATATGAAAAGTAATGGAATCATTGCTTAAAGCACCGGTTTTTCATAGGATGACTGTTATTTAGCATACATGTCATATGGAAAAGCAAAAAAATATTATTAAATTTGGACATTTCAGTGGGTTCTTTGGGTACTGCTTTTGCAGAATATCCTTAAATACCTTCAATACGCCATCTTGTAAGTAGTTCAAAATATTTCATGAAGTATCAAAAGTAAACCCACTATGACAATAATTAGGTAGGTAATAGCATGTAAATACTGTAGATAATCTAATATAGTAGATAATCTAATAGTAGAACATGCTTCAGTATTAACCCAGCATTCAAAGGCACTTGTCCTGTGATCTAGCACAATAATACAAACCAGTGAGAAGTTTATTTGGCAACCAAGATTGTTTTGTTTATTTTTTTAAAGTATAAACACGACATAAATGGCCAAAACAGAATTTGGAGTGACATGTTTTTACTGTATAAGGTTGTAAATCCAACCATAAACAGTTAACAAAAATTTTGACAGCCAACAGTAAAATGTTGTCTTGTCAGACCTGTTTACTACGTTATATTCCAACTATTTGACAGGTTTGTGAATAACAACTAAAGTTTAGCACATTCCGCCCGCCCACTACGGGATGAATGTTTAAAACGATTCCATTTGTGCATCTAGGTTATTTTCATATAATGGTAGTGGATGTATGTGTATATATATTTTTTTAAAGTAAAAAAGTTTATGGGCATTTTCCAATCCATCATCTAGCTCGTCCCCATAAAATTCCCAAACCACAGTGTTTGTTCCAGTTCAACCTCGATGTTGTTGTTGATAGTACATGTTGAAAGGAGGTTTGAAATGTTCCACACAAAAAAAAATGAAGAAAAAAATATCAACAACTTCGAAATAATGCGGTTAAACTGCCAACAACCCTATTAAGGATAAGAGATAAAACAATTCAGAACATAAGATTGAAGTTGATTTACTGTTGTTTTGTTGAATTCAAGCTATATAATACAGAAATAGATGGTAGGGTAGACTTCAAATTACAATTGTTTTTATTCTACAATAACGTGTTTCTGGCTGAAGATCATACCTCTATAAACTATGGTTTATAAGGATACTAGACTGTATCAAAATTCTTCCAATATGTAGGTCTACATATTGCCACATGAATAACTCATATGCCATAGTATTGTCATTCAAACACACTTTATTTATCTAGCATTCTGTATTTGCACATGAATAATTTATGGTTGCAAGTACAGTACACAATTTAGATGAAAAAACTATAATTACCTACAACTAATTCTAAACAAATGACTTCGAATTTCACGAAGCACATTTAGCAAATAATGTGCATTCTAATTCAACATAGGTTAACCAATTGTCATATAAACATAGAAGAGTTATTAAATTTCAAGTTACACATTTTAAATGTTTAAGCAAAAAATAAAGGAATTTTAAAAATACAGTGTGGTAGTTCATAAACTGTATTTTTTCTGTCTTTCGTAATCCACTACACTGCACCAAGAATGGTGAGAAATTTGATGGATCACACGGTCCGCACCTTTGGTTGCTGAATCAACAATTCAAACCTTAATATTTGAGTTCTACATTTCATGAAATGTACAGAAATTTGCATCATCAGCATTTTTTAAATAAATTCCGTGTGGGAACTGTGTCTCCCGATGAGATGCTAGTCAAACACAGCAAGTCAAACATTTTGCAGGCAACAGTACCGTAATTTATGTATTTCTCCCAAAGCGCTCTAAAACTTAAGGAATCTATTAACACGTAAATCTAGTCTTTGGAACTTAAACCTGTCAACTTGGTATGAAGTACAATATATGCATACATAAACGTAATTTAACAATGCCTATGTCGTATATTTATAGTAACCACTAAACATTAATATTTATGGTTAGCTGGATTTATTTTGCTAAGAACTGTACTCTGCAGGGGAAGTTCTACTTTTGCAATGTAGTCTCTATCCCTCTGACAAGAACATCCAACTCAAGTGCTATCCATTGGCCCTGATTCCTTAGTGGGATCATAAAGATCAAGGCAAAAGCTCCATTTACTGCTGTACAAAAGGTGATAAAAAGTTCCAACATGATTATTTCCTAACTTGGTTAACCAAGATACATGTCATAAATTTAGAGTTTCAATAGGGTCTACAACTGCAACTAACACATTTACAACAGTTTTTCTCCATGCTCAAAGATACCTATCTACTTGTAGACATAACTATGTGTAATGATTTTTGGACATCATTTCCTTTTTCTTTTTCTGGTAATACAAAAAAAGGAACGGAACAAGCATTTCGTGTCACCCCTTATCAATCATATCAGAGTTTTTTATTGCCTGTGTCGGATGTCTTTAAACTTGTATTTCCGTTACAGTCAACGAAATTGAGGAAATCCATATTTTTTCTTAAAGTCCACTTAGGGAAATGGGATCTTCAGGAGATCAAAAACCAATACGAGTTTTTTTCTATTTATTTTTAATTCTGTTATACAGTATGTACATGTACATATAAATTGATTTTTACATTTTCGTGTAATTTATTTATTACTGTACAGGCCGTTTTGTTCGCGAGGCTTTAAATTTAGCGATTTTCGCAAGATACTTCTAATCGCGAAAATTACGGCCTCGCGTAAAAAAAAATTCAAAGGGTTTCGCTACATCCAAAGTCCGCGCAATTAGAAATCGCGAAATTTTCAGTTCGCGAAACCATCCAATCCAACATTTGGATGGATGGAAGCGAAAATGGATGGAAGCGAAAATTAGGGCTTGCGAACAAAAGAGCCTTAGCAGTATTTATGTTTATATGTATATATTATTAATTTATGTTACCATATAAACTATAAAACAACGACTTTCAATTCGTTAAGTTTTAAAATCTAACAATTGTTATTTGTAATGATTACTTGAAGATTAAAATGAAATGTAAACAAAGGTTAATTATAACTGTAAACTATGTGACTGCAGATTATTATATATTTTTCACTTACAGTATTGGAGTTTGTTTCACACTATTGTGTACATATGTTTTCAAAGCTACAATACACTTGGTTATATCTCATACTTGGTTTGCTCTGAAGCAGTTTATACACGTGTAAACTCGGAATTATTCGGAACAATTTATTTAACTATACAATTTTACGAGATGAATTTAAACCTTTCACTTGTAATTATTTTCTTTTTATTCAGTTTTCACATGGATTTTATGTGCTAAAAAAAAGCAAACCAAAAAATCATAATAATCCCAAAATATATTATCAGAGAAAATGGAATTACAATATTTCACATAAATACAATGCAAATATCAGGTATTAATATTGCACATATTATAAATGTCCGATTGTGTTTGTAAACAAATAAAATGTATCATAAGTTTTTTCTATGCGGGGGAAAGTAGCATACATTGCAGATCTTTTGCCATATTGTTCATACTACATCTGTGTTTAATAATTCAAGTTTTTGTTTCGTTGAAAGTTTACTGGGAAAAGTGAAAGGTGACTTAATAATCGAAGGTGAATGTAACGAATAGGTGCATATGTGTAGTCATTGATCATGGTTTTCTAGGAAAGAAGGTGGTTGACTTTTGTCTACAGTATTTCGATTCCTAAACGTCTTGTTGCTGACCCAAGTACGAGCTGAAAAATACATGCAGTTTGGCCTTTTGCTATGGCCTTTCAGTACTTCACTTTGCAAACCTATTTTCTAGATATAAACTCAATTCGTGCAGAATAAACTGGTTAAGTGTAATTAAGCTTAAAGAGAGGGGAGTTTTATCCAACATTTAAGACTGAAGTGCATGCCCGAGGCGATATGTAATTTGTTTTTTTGGTTCACTCTTACGTAATTTGAAAAATAATTTTTTCGGTCTTCTGAATCACTTATGATCGTGTTATTAACGCTATTAAGGTGTAGAGTAAATGAAATGTGGTTTGGTTTAATAATAACAATATCTTCTAACGCAGACACAGCTGCAACAACAGCAAAGTCAATACAAGTCTGGAGCAACTTCATGGCAAGTAAATATTTCCTCAGCAGCTTATGAAACAACTGAAGCTCATACGAATGATCGGTTCATGTGAATCAAAGAATTGGTTATAAAAAATACATCTTATTGATATACAGTATACACATGTTTTTGGTTCATTTTTTGCTTTTATTTTACTGAATATACTGCATTCAGGAGTGAGATCATTATCCTCTGTGGCATGATCTTTCTTTATAACTCTACTGCTGATGATTGGGGTAGGGGTCCCAAAACATGTTTTAAGTAAAAATGTGTTTTGTAACATTTTATCATATATCAGATTAATAAATGTTAAACAACTGAAAAACGTTACAACAATTATTTCAATATAACTGTTTCATTGTCATCATAACACCTTCTATGATTCAAATGTCCACTAAATGTTAAATTCAAAATTAAAATACTATACTATACGCCATACTTTATTTATTCACATGGTAGGTGTGACCCTACAGTATTTCATTGTCTGATGGTGTTTCAGCGCAGGTTCATTAAATTAGGATTTTCATTTATTCACACCTCATTGAATGCAGCAAGATAGGACTTGTGGAGCTCTGTGAGCCCACCATCAACTATTGATTTGTATAACAGTTGTTCTGCCTGGTAGTTGAATGAAATGACTCACTACCTACATGTTAAACTACTAGTACAAACTAGTAGCTTGCGTAACGTTTTAAATACTACTGTAGAGTAGAGAACTTTATTTAAATGGTAGGAGTGAACTTACATCTGCTGATGGTTCAGCACATGTTCATTAAATTCGGATTTTCATTTATCGGAGCTCTGTTGAATGCAGGATTGCAGGAAAGCAGGATTTGTGAATCTATCTATGAACCCATCATCGACTATTGATTAACAATAACAGTTCTTCTGTACTTACCTGATAATAGAATGACTCATGATTCATATGTTAAACTACTGGAACGTAACTTGAATTTTAGTGGATTCATATGACAGTACGACATCAATTATTTGGATTAACGAAATATCTAGTGATCTCAGATATCAGTTTTCAGGTAATCAGAACTTTATTGCAAATTTAATTCATTACAGTATTTTTGTAAAAACGATCATCATTCAAAATGTTTGCATATATGCTTACATAATGTCACACATGATGAAATAAAAAATACAATTTACATAAGGCTAAGTGGGACCTGTTTTCCCCAGCTAAGAGAGTTGAGAAACTGCATGTTTACTGCAATGATCATCAAGGAAAATCAATTGTCAAACGTAAAATCGATGAAGCTATCATTGCAGAAATCATCCTCAAATTAACGATACAAATTACGTCTTCCTGTAGTTGTATTACCAAAATATAACTATAGTTTGTGGCTTTCCATCCGCTAAGAATTTTTTCAATTAACTGATCTTCTGAATCATTCATGTAATGGAAGGTGAATCGACATTTTACTGCATTTTCCTCGACTACATAATTGCAAAGATTACAAAATGGTGGATTATAACGTTGAAAATGTAAACGTGAAGGGATGCATATCCTATACTAAGGAGTATGCTACTGATGCAAAATAGATCTAGACATTGCAAGTTTCATTTGCATTAATTACACTTTGTAGTGAGCCGCACATCTTTTTGCTAACAGGATTATCATACTGTAGACGAGGTTCACAACCAACTTAGAAAAAAACATGTTTCAATACCACTTCCTTTTTTTCCGGACTTTCCATTTTTTTTTCTTATCATAACAAGTTTTTCTTTTCAACAGAGATTTTTTTCTATTCCGTTGATATATTCAGTCATCTACATTTTGTGCAGTGAAGTGAAACATTTTGTTCAGCATCGGTAGAACTAAAACATATCTTCTAACACCATAAAAAGTGCGATATCAAAGTAAGCAAAATTATTTCAGAAACTGAAGCAGTGATGCAACACTAGAAAAATACATGTTCATCATGTGAAACTCAGTTTTTGAATATAATTACATACACAGCTACAAATAATGGAAAAAAAAATTGTTCAAGAAGAGTCATTGAACATTGCAGCGTTTATATTGTGAATTCATCATATGGTAGAATTAATTTTCTGAAAGACATTCGATATTAATTTGTAATAAAAACAGGATACCGTGTCATTAATTTGCTTCAATTCATGCTAATATTCATTCACTCGATTCGAATCAAGTTTCATTATACAGCTGAATTTGTAGTGGATTAAATGACATGGTAATATAATTTCACAAACATACAGATTGACTTCTTTTCAATTCAATTTAATATACAGATATTTTACGTGGTATCTTGAGAATATATTAAGATATTTTACACAGAGTGATGACGTATGAGAAACCAGTATGATTGCTGGTTTTATATACTTTGTGTTTAATACATAGTCTGGTCTACTGAAACAAAATAACATACTCCTTATTACAATAGCCAGTCATAGATTTAACTAATTAGCATTTTTAGCTGACTATGTAGATTCACTTTTTTTGGATTCGATTTAATATACAGGCATACCATATGCCAGTAAAACCAGCATACCTAAATCTGTAAATTGCATAATATATATGGACTAATTATGCAAATATGAATTCATAAAATTGCTACTACAGTTGTAATTTAGATGCCCAGCAGGCATGCATGATTTTCAGAAGGGGGTTGACCAAAAAAATTTTTTTTTTTTTATAGAATAGTACAGTAAGTTACTATGTATTATATTATACATAATGTCTGTAGAGGTACTTCCAAAATGTTTCTTCCGTATAGGGTGTTTTACCTCCTCCCCGTACACACAGCTCTGATGCGCAGCTTACGGAAATGCAGTTGAAACCAGCAGTTGCAACAAACAGATTATGAATCTAGACCTAGTATCAAATGAGATAGTAGCAGCATGCAAAACGTTCTACTACCAGTACATAGGTTCACAACAATATGATGCATGAAACTATACACAATGACTAAGTAACTAAAACTGACAACAGTGAAAGCAATTAGACATTGAAGAGTTCAAGTTAAGCATAAATGGCTTGCTGCCAGGTTATCTGTTGGCCCAAGGTGATTCCAGATTCATATATGTCAGGGAAAACTTTTTTCTTCTTCAACTTCATCTTTGCCGCCTACACCTGTAGCAAGTGAGGCGATGAAAGTTCATTCGTCCCCAAATGGAAGTGATAAATAGGTGGTCAAGGATAGAGAGAGAAAGAATAAGGAAGGCAAAAGTGAGCAATTGCACTTTGATGCTTAAAAGATAAAACAAGACTTTTTGCTGAAGTTCTCCTTGCTGGGTGCTATTTGACAGCAACTGTCAAAACTCAAGAATTTCCGAAATCATGAAAATGACTATGTACTTGAACTGGTGATCTTCTTCATCTTGTTAGGTTTGTCTTTCGATTCACGTATTTGTTTCCAATTTGGAAACCTGGAAGACTTTTGCACATTACCAAAAGTAAAACCAGTAAGAAAGGTCAGGTTATCATGGTTGAGTGCAAATATCAAGTTGGTCAACAAAATATTGTACAGATAAAAAGACTGGTAACAAATCACTGAACATAGTGGATATGAAGTGCATACCAGTCTTTTGTACATTTTTTTTTATAAAATTTGAGCGATTAGTTTTATGTCTTTCATATACCATTTATACACTGGTTAAGTTCACATCCAACCAAACTGCTTTGTAAAGGTTTGTCTTGTTTTATTTTATTTTATTTTGCATTCTATATTTAATATATATAGCGTTTTTATGATATGGTCATTATAAATACATTAATTACCGGTACTTCTTTTACGGGTGCCGTAATGGTGTTTATTTAAGCACCATTTTTATGAGCAGCTGTTTTATTTGACATATGAATCTGTACACAATTGGTACTTTATTATTTATTTATGTTATCGAGCTTTTAATATCTTTTATTAAAGATTTAGAGATGAATTACAAAATTAATTAAAAACTAGATATTGTGCTGTTTTACATTAAGTGTTGTAAATGATTTTCACAGTTGTTAATTTTACTTTAACACCACATTTTGATGTTCTTTAGTTAAGTCTAACCTACATCATATCTAATTCATTAAAAAATTGGTGCAACAAGTTAAAAATAAAAATCTGCCTTTTCTACCTGCATATTATTTTGTACTTCATAAAAAAATATAGAATTTGATGCTTGGCTCAAAAGCCCGTAGAAGATATACAAAAAGACATTACATATCTTTAATTATGAGGGCTTATAATGCAAATTGATCAAGTTTGACTACAACATTGCTAAATATAATGAACTACAGTATTAAAAGTTTTGCTACCAATATGTATGCTATCAAGTTTGTTTGCTATGCTATGTGGGATATTAACATTCATTGACTGGTTCTATTGCTTTCTTTATTTTAATTTTTTGGATGGCTTCCTTTTGAGTGTTGCTAGGTAAATATTTCACTCATGCTTGCAACTTTTATTATTTCTCAGCTATTATTTTATTGTACAGTAAGTCTTCACACAAGCTGCTATTGTGTTCTGCCTCATTCTTTTCCAGAGAATGCAGCTGGCTCAAAGCTGGTGAAATCAGAATTGTGGCTGTAGCATCACGCATTCAAGAGAAAGCTTTGCACTTCTCTTTGACCAACAAGATAGCAGCAGGCAGTCAGACACTAAACAAGCATTTAGTCTGGCTATCAACATGACAGTGATATGCCACCACAAAATCCTTTCATCCCAAAAGAACCGAATTGTACTCTTCGCACGTTTCATTTTCATATATATTGACTTTACTAAGTTAAGCATAACTTAATTGTCAGAAACTATTGATTTTATGTTGAGCTAGGTGAACTCTAGTTATTCCCCTGTTAGATAGTGGTCTCGTCCGCAGATGCTTTCTATTTCTCTGGGTTGGAAGTTTTCTACAGCAATACACCTAATGGTTAACAGTTAAATTAGGTACTGTAATATTTTCAATATGCTGCTGGTTGTGTGAAGATTTCTTCTTTGATGTAATTAATTAAATTACACGGTTTAAATCAGTTAATCGTAGTTAATCGTTTTCAACATGAGTCTTCTTGAAATACAAATAAGAGACAAGCAATACTCTACTTTACTTCATTATTTATATTTTCAATGGATAACGTTCTAACTAAAATCTACTACATTTGTATGCTAACACTACAGTAATATAATATTCAAAGTTATAATAGCCATAGAGAATTACTAAAGTAAACTGTACAATAGTGTATGTGCCTAGGTAAACTTCAAAGGGAAATTCATAAATAGGTTGCTAAGCTTATAATTGTTAATTTTCATTTTACCGGTAAATCATTGAATCCATAGAATATATTTAATATTATATGTATGAGGGATTTTTCCATGAAGCTTCACCTAGAAAAATATTGTGCAGTTCATATAGCAAAATATTGCAGATGATAAAATTTAAATTGCTTTTGACATATTTTATATCTGCTGCACATCTCATATTTTAAAGACATTATGTACGATTTGTTAACGAATGGTTTTAGAAATTATGTATAAAAAATGATTAAATTCATGTTACAGATTCAAATATTCCAATATGTAAAACGATCAATGCCCCTGTTTAATTTTAGCTCTCATTTGGCTCATTTAATTTCTCCCTTCCAACTGTGGCAGAACTAAGTGACTTGCTGTGGAAAGTTGCAAGATTTCTCTTAGCGAGACCTCCTCCTCTTCCTCACAGGCACATCTTGCTTTGCTCTTCACTCACTCATTCACTCCCTTGCTCTGGGGTAGGTCAGGGAGACCTGTTTAGCTGGCCGACTAGCCATATGGGGCTACCTGGTCTCCTTCTACCGCCTGTCCCGAAGGGCAGCCATTTGCCCTCCTGCACTTTTCCTTATGTGCCAATGTTCATTACAACTATACTCAGCATCCTCACATCATGAGTGGACTTTGACTAGTTGAATATTCATTGCTCGCTCACTTCTTGAACGCATGGAGGTAGGTCCCATCCCACCAATATCGATCACGCGGATAGTCATATAGTTAAAGAGAAACAGCTAGTTCTCTTGTACACGAAGAATCGCAAAATATGTTTGCCGTGTACAAATTATGTTTAGTAAATTTACATTAATATGCATAAATAAAATGTAAACATATCAGGGTTTGTTTAATTTGTGGCCAAGTCAACTGGTACCTGAGTTTGTTTATTTTGGACCATAATTTTGGAAGAGTTCGTCAAACCATTTCAGCAATGTCAAAAATAAATATGTTCTTTATTAAACTAATAAACTTTATTGTGTTCAGTAGATGTCAGTGCTAATGGTAATTATTTCATTCTCGAGTATGCAAAATAAGGAAATTGATCTTAATATCTTTCGAGTCAAGTGATTATTATTGCTATCAGTTAACGTGGTATATTATTGAAATATGGTTGTAAGTAGCCACATTAGATATGATTAATGGTGCAGACATGAAAGATGCTGTGTCTTAGTTGGAAGCAGAGGTTTGGGAATTTTCTTTTTCAGTCTCAGTGTAATATAGTTATGAAAAAATGTATACATTGACAGCTTTTCGTTGTGTAGGATAGGTTCATTTCATCTTACATATTATGTAGTAATAGCTATCTTTTAAGCCTTTTGTTAGAGTTGTCATGTTTTATGTAAGACAAACTTATCAAAGTGTGTGACTACCATCAAAAATATGGAATTAGGAGTAGTATTTGCATTACTTTGTAGTCTATAATATGAAAATGAAATATGAAATCCCAATAATGTTTTATTTTTTATTCCTACAACAAATATACAATTGTTTTTTTATACATGAAAAAATTGAAGAATTCTGCTTCAGATGTTTTTCTCTTAAAAAGTAAGCATCCATCCAATATTTTAAATCAAACAGCCTATTTTCTCATGAGAATAACGTATTCAAATTCCGCTTAAAACGTTCTACATTTTTCCCGCCTAAAAATAATTCCCGTTTAGAAATTGCAAATTTCATAGACTCACCCCTTTAAATAGGTATTAAAAATAAAAGTAATACTAGCATAATACTACAAATTTTTTGCCTTTACATAACGTTTTGGGATGGTAAGTATAGTATAAATAAATTGATGTAATGCTTTGCAGTAGACTCATTAATGGTGCATATAATTAACATCTTCTATTATAGAACATAGGTTCCCAACCTTTTTCGAGTTTAAAAATATGCATAAAAGTCCATTTTAATAGAATCTATAAACCATTAAAAAATATTTTAGAATATAATTTCAACTAAATAAGTTATAATTGCAACTAACAACAATAATAGTTGTGACCCCTCAGAAAAACTTTGCATCTTCCAAGGAGTTCGCGACCCACAGAACCTAGGTCCTAAAAAGTAGTTAATTTTTAAATTAAAACAAACCACTGTTGCTAGAAATGATATTTTATTATTTTGTTAATAAAAACATTATGTGTAAACATTTGCTATTCGTTGTGATTCATAATAAACATTTAAGAATTATTATGCCTAATTTCAATTACAGTAACCATTAAGTTGTATACTTGTGCAGGTGATTAGTTATATATTTATATAGGTGGCTGGAAAAATGAGCACAAGAAAAACGTGCACAAAAAACGCGCACAAGATGCGTTTGGTTAGGTTAAGTTAGGTTAGGTAACGTTAGGTTAGGTTAGATGTGCAGAAAAAATGCGCTTTTCCTGTGCGCATTTTTTGTGCGCTTTTTTCCCGTGTGCTGTTTTCCTGTGCGCGTTTTTCCTAGAACCATTTATATAGTAGTTATGTATGTGAGTGACAAGTTATATATTTTTCGTCTGGGATATTTTGCCTTTTGTGTTTGTTGGTATTAAAAATATTTTTCGAAATAAGGTACTTACTCTTATAATGTAAACGATTTTCAATCTTTTCTATCATGATTGTGAATGTAATACAAAGTAGTAAATTAAATTTTTCCAGATTCTTGACTAGGTTAATTTCATAATCACCAGCACAATCATGAGTTCTATAAATACAAAATCAGTATACTTTTTCCATTGGATTTCTCTAAGCAATACATTGTGACATTTCAAGCCTATCCATTGAAGATCTTTTCGCTTAAGAAGTTGATTTTTTATGGTCCCTTGAAAAACATGTTAAATAATGGGTTCCAAAAAGTACTATATAATTTGCCATCATCTGTTTTATTCCTCTATGATGGGGTAGGCGAATCATTTTACATCGTATGTACACTATCACCTCAGTATCATCTAGGTGCATATACTGTAGCATCTCTGTGACTTAATTCAACACTAAAAAGATTTTCAACCGATTATAAGAGAATGTGCTCTTGACCATGAAGGCTGGCCTACATGAAATAACTGTAATTTTCAACTAACCCTGTAGGCATTGTTTTTCTCAATTATTTTTGTTAAAGTGCGAGTGAAATTGCTCCTTCTGATGAGATAATCTAATAAGATAAGCGACGTTTTGTAATATTTTTAAATACAGTTGTGTATTTTTTTTCGGTTACTTGTTAGTAGGTTACATTTGCTAATCATGACGTAATTGTTAAAATTTATAATTGAGTTGCGCTGGTTCAGTATGCTAGTTTTTGTCTAAAACTCTGTACACACATATTTGTTAAAATTCAGCAAAATTTGAACCTCTTTAAACCTTATTGAGTGTAAGAAGATGTCAACATCATCTTCCGTGAAAACTGAACCATTGCCAGCAACCTGTTGAGTTGTAATGAAGGATAGTGTTTTTTTATGGTTAGTAGGGTGATCAAAACCACTTTAGTGAGTCACTTTTACTATAAATACTATAATAACTACAAGTTATCATGTGGAAAGCTGTTAGTTTCATCTTTAATTTTTCCATGGGGTTAATGTAACTGTAGCATCAATTGATTGCCAGAGGTGCATGAACTTGCACCATTTATTCACAGAACTAAACAAATGCTTAGTGTGTAATTGCATGCTCAATAGACAAGTTAATGATAAATAATAACACAATACATTGAATAAGGCACAGAGGTTTCATTTGTGCTATTTTTTTCTTTCCGGTTTGGCTTATACTGTGCTTGTCTTTGCATCTATTTTGGGGATCTAATTTCTCTCAGGGTTTGCACGCATGAAGTACCCTATCATTGATTGGTAAGAAGTCTATGTTTAGTACACGGTGATTTAAACTAGAAGATTAACAAAGTACACTATTCAGAAGAAAAATATTTAATATGAATGTTAATTTGCCAAATTATTTTTAGTTAGTACACAGCCCAGGTATTAATGATAATGTAGGCTATATTGTGCTATTAAATGGTGTTATTAATATTGCAGTATTTTTGAAAATGTAGTTTTAGCTCTAGTGTGTTTGGTTATACTAGTTGAGAAACACCAGTTGTACAAATGACAATGATTGATAACTCTTAGTTAACTGCTAATATATTAAGTTATCACCTTGCCTATCTTATTTTACCCCAATCACAAGTTATACCACATCTATTATTATAACCAACTATAATTAGGGTTGCCTCCCATTCTTTATTTTAAAGGGACAGCATTTGAACAATTGCTCCTTTGTCCTTTACTGAAAATGGTAAAGAACGCAAAATGACCTTTATTTAAATAAAAAAAAGGATAGATTTCTCCAAAAAATACTGATATTTCTGAAACATTCGCAATTTTCTTGAGAAAAAGCAAGTTTTAATATCAATGTACTGGTATATCATCTCTCAGTGACGGACCTGGCCTACGATTTTAACATTATTAATAAAAAAATCATAAATATATACTACTTGAGGTTGAGACTACTATAGAAATCGAACTTACACTACATAAAATGACATGAAAACTAAATTTACGCTATTTAAAATGTGTTTTTTCCGATTTCCTTTTTTTGGGACTCCAAAAGGTGGCAACTCTAAGAGTAGGACCTAACCTGTCACTGTAGTGTATTGTGAGTTCTAATCGAATAAAGCAATTCCTCTGCAGGCATTTTAAAGATAAAGCGATGTTTAGCATGTGTTTAACGGTTTAAAATTTTAAACGACCAGTGATCACTGATCTGGAAAAATGTGTTAACCAGAACGGTCCTCAGTGATTCCATATTTGAGGTTGTCAACTTGCAGGCCTACAACTGAGTGACTATCTATTATTATAAGCAAATTTTGATTTAATTAATGATTATACTGCCAATATAACTCAATAGCCTCTACATGACTATAAATAATGCTTGTAACTTAGTTTAGTCAATCCATTCAATAACTAAATCATTTCATATACACAAGTAGCTACAGTATATTACTAATTCGCTGTATCTTCAAAATAATTAATCTACAATATTTCAAAAGTAGCACTGTTTTTCATTTACTACAATATTTTGTTCATGGTGTTGGCAAGAGAAAAACCAACACGTAAAAACTTATCAGTGTAGATTTTTTTTCTTCAGTAATGAAAAACCAATGTCATTGCCTTAAAAAAATCCTCTGTAAACATCTGTTGAACATTTCACTATTTTTTAAAGGTTACTTCCTTGAAGGTGGGAGTGAAAAATTAATTATCATACTCATCAGCAAGATTGTCTGACTGTGTTTTCAAATGAACGGGTTGACTTGCAGTTTGATTGAGTATAAAGCACTTGTATACAACTTGTGTGTAGCTACATCTACAACAGTGAGTATTGGTATTGCAGATTGCCTTACCATCTATATTTCATAAAGTTATGTAGACCTACAATATTACCCTAGGGGCTTCGTTCTGCCCATGTATTGCATCTGTATTCAATTTTTTTTAGAATGGTAGTGGTAGCATTTAAATAGTGGCATGGAACAGTAAATCTCATGCAGTGGCATAAATTTTTATGTCGCTATTACACACTATTAAATTAACAGAAGCGATTAGGGCGTTCACTGCAACATTTTTATTAATTTAATTGATAGCTTTCAATTTGTAAAGACATTCCTGCATGTTGGGCGTGGGTGATATATTTGGATATTCAATGTCATTCCTAGATATTGAATTAAATTTTTTTAAGTATGAAGCTACCTTGATACATTAACGTTGTCCGTTTCTAATGTAGTACAATAAACAATTGCACTATTCCATAATTAACTATCAGTCTATTAAATCAGGGCTTGGCCAAGTTTCGTTGAATGTAGGTGTCGGCCCAAATTTTATGGAACTACATGGAACTATTATAATACTACATATGATATTCAAATTAATTGTCACAATAATTATGCTACCCTGTGAAAGTACAGGGTGTTCGAAAATTATCTATATGAGGCTGCAAACGTGATTTTTGGGGACTCTGTATTATGAAATGAGTATAAAAATACAGTAATTTGAAAAGTATGTTGAAGATGTTCTATAACAATATTTGTATAACAATAATTGATAACTGAAAAAGTTTAAAGTAAACTGATTTTACTTTTTTTATTAATTTTTCTTGCAAATTTTCATAAATTATTGCTTATTTAAAAAAAAAAAAACTTTTAACAACAAATTATTTGCTTAGGTTTTTTAATAATATAAGCAATAGTTTGGTGAAACATTTTTGAGAATCCTTAATTATTATCATTTCTCATCATTAAATTGATTAAAAATGCGCATTAATTTTTGTTATGTAATCACTGGTAGTTATTCGTATAAAAACACAGACAATTCATAAAATAAAATTATAAGCAATGCATGATTCATAGGAAATGAATGATTTCTGAATTCATATGAAAATAATGACGAAAGTTCTGTTTCTGAAAAAACAAAACAAGTCTTGAGTGGTTATTTATATAAGAGTATTAGCACTAAAAACTAGTATTAGCCATAATAATGTTTTGTTGTGTCCACAGGGAAAAAAAAACAGGACAAACATTTTGACCTAAAGTGTTTTTAACCTACTGTATTAGGGGCAGCTATTAAGCTTCATGAGATACCGTTATTGTATAAATCAATTTTTTTATTGTATATAAAAACTTACAATACATTATTCTTTAACATTGCTTCATTTTAAAATTCAGAATTCTGGTTTTCCCACTGTACTTAATTTTTTTTTACATTTTTTGTTGCTACTTTTAACAAACAGATACAAAGTAGGAAATTTGTAGTGGTGGCAATAAATCAGGAAAATTATATGGCATAAATCACAAAAGACAGTTATTACGCTGTTTATTTTCTCGGTAATATGTTCAACAGAATTTTTTATTTTTATAAGAAAACATTGTGAATTAAGCAATTAAATATACAAACTGGAACAAAATAAACAGCTTCCAATCTATCATTTGGTGAATGCATCAATAAAAAATTAGAATTGTCATAGGAAAATTGACTGTCAAATCAATGCATTCTAACAATTATTGCAACCGATTCATTTGTGTCGTATGGTAAGAGAAATACAACTGCAGCAAAGGAAATAGAAATATAAACCTGAGGATGCGCCAGGAAAGAGTTCTAAGGGGGGAATTTCAAAGGTTTGAAAGGGAGTGAATGCCTAGTGTCGTTTTTTGTGTTGTCAGTCAAACCTTCTCTAACATGGTGTGTTTATTTGCAGCTGGTGACCCTCTGTGCAAGCGGCCTGCAGCTGCCCAAGATGCCTGTGCGTCGCAATGGCATTGGCAGTGGGTGGTGTGGCTGCTTCGCCAACAATGAGCCACCCGAAATTACCTACCGAGTGGTTGAAAATGGAGGCACCCTCAACCTACAGGCCCTTACGCCCACGCAGCCCATGCCGGACGATGAGGAACTCAATGCCAAGTTTTCGGAGCTGGTGGTAAGGAAATGACATGTTCTTTAAAAAAAGTTATGATTTTTTTTTTAATATTGTCGTTCAGCTCTATACAAAGGTATAAAAAAACGATTTAAATTCAAAAGCATATAAAATAAAAATGCAAAAACAATTTAAATCCAATAGCATATGAAATAAAAATGAGGTTTTAATTCACTCTGCTTTACTGCTGCAAAGCAGTAAAGCAGTACTGCTGCAAATTCGCAGCAGTAGCGCGGGTACAAGAAGTGGCATGTTATGGCTTTCAAGAATCCTAGGCAAAATGTTGGGTCTCCTTTCTCAATATATTTTTAAGCACTGCAAATTAAATCGATTCTAGTGTTGATACTGTAAGTGAATTAGGGGAAAATGAAAAAAAAAGTCATACAAAAAACATTTTGATAATAAAAAAACGTGCAAGAGCATTATAAGTTAAACATTTGCATAATGGGGGATGCCCCCTGGTTCTTTGGAATCATATGCAATTCTTATAATCAATAAGTCTTGCAAAAAAACAGTTTACATATGCAATCCTTACAAGAATGCTAAGTGTATCATGAAATTATATCACTTGAATGCTGTTGAAGGTAAACAGCAAGCTTAAATTATTGATTTAATTACTGTAAGTTATTACTTATCATACGGTATGTAAATTATTACCAATCCAATCAATTTTATTGTATTGCTGGGCAGGGCAGGGCTTCAAAGAGAAATGTTTTCAGGGAGTACATAGTTTCTTTTGAGGCCACTATCCTTTGTCGATTTTTTTGTAGTTTAATAATTTTTTACTACTAGTTTGCAGTTAATACTTTGGTTGTAGGGCTGACAAGCCGCTTATTTGGTACAATCTACCCTCTGCACCCCTCACTCATAGGCCCTGTAGTTGTGGTTGCTGTTGAAATTGAATTATTTAGCAAAGCTCTTAGTACTTCGTAATCTACTATTACCCTGATTTAGTTTTACAATTAGGTTCTATATTTCATTGAAAATGATTACCAATAGTGCTCTCACTGTTCTTAAATACACTATTATGGTTTAACTTTTTTTCCCGTTTTGGTTAACTATCCTTTAGTGTGATATTAATAAATAAGAAAAATGTTCAATTCACCTTTGGAATGACAAGACTGAATAAGAAAAACCAGCTAGTTATATTTTTTTTAACCAGATGATTAAAATTAAATTTTATGTATAGTGCGTGCTTATGGAAAACAAACTTGTCATTGCTAATAGACCAGCTCTGTCATTCAAATACTTTCAATTAGAATCTCACCAACAGTAGCTTACAGTATTATTTAAATGGTAAAAAGAGTCTGAACAAAAAATTACTTGCTCTCAAAGTCTGGTTAATATTACAAACACGTCAGATGAATAGTAATGAATAGAAAAGTGTTTAATTATTTGTTTTGCATTCAAACATGTACCTTATTATTTTTAACAGGATGAACTTGACTTGACTGCTCCTAAAAGAGAAGCGATGTTTAATTTGCCATCGGAGAAAAAATGGCAAATTTATTGCAGTCGCAAGAAGGTAAAGCATGAGCCACTTTTATATTGCAAATGATGTAAATTTGATTATTGAATAGTGGTTTTTGTTACATCATTATTATTATTTTTTTTTTTTGCTATTTAGGATGAAGAAGAAACTTGTTCAACAAGTTTTCCAGATTATTACATTGAACGTGTAAATGCAATGTCAATGGTAATGCTGCCTTTTAATATACAGTATTCTTGTTTGTCATGAATTAGCCGAGCTCGATACTTGTAATTTTATAATTGTAATTATATTTTGATAAATTTAGCAAGCAAGCGTAGTCTATTCAAATATTATTAACCGGACATGTAATATAATTTTATGACTTAGAACTTTAATCCCAATCATAAATATTAATACATGAAAAAGTATATTCCCAAATATAGTTATAATGACAACTAAGGTACTTCAAAGCAATTAATGATACTCCATTATGTTTCGATATAGTTAGTATTTCAAGATAACTTTTGGTGTGGCAAGTCGATCATTTGTGAACAATTGTGATATTAGCCTTTTTGAGTGTGTCAGTGGAAATTTTAACTTGCCACCGTTGATGGTTTTGGATATTGGTTCGGCAAGAAGCTGATGTCATAGCTGTGCAAAAATTACTCGACTTGCCACACACACAAAATTGCATATCACAGGGCCTTAAGAAAACCATATTGCAAGGCAATGAAAAGACTGGGCATCAACCCAAAGCCTAACCTAATTTTTCTAACATTTAAATCACTATATCCAAATAGGTTTACTAATGCAGAATAGACAGACATCATATACCCACATTCAGAAATTTTAGATATACCGCTACTAATTAATATTTTATGAAATGTTTATTAATATTTTTACCCTGGGCACTGCTCGAGTTATCCTGGCCCGGGCCCAGGTCGCTATTTGACAGAAACGCTTAGACTAAGAAGTGTTAATCTTATGATTGCAAAGTTTCAAATAGAAAAGGAACTTGCTAAACTAACTGATAATATTGAGAAACCAATATAAATAGTTTAATCTGACGAGATTCATCAAAAGCGTACTAAACTCGAAACAACACAATTTCTAGTGATTAACCCAAAACATGAAAAATTCAATTGAAACAGCTTATTTTAGGAGATTAGTCACTTACTTTTAAATGCCTTTTCTTTAAAATTTGATGAATTACATTATTTTATTTATTTTTTGCAATTCAGAGTAATCTATTTATTAGGTTTTAGAATACAAATAGTAATAAAATATTTTAAACTAGCAATAAAGCTATATAAAAAAAATCCAAAGTTAGCCCTATTGACGTATCATTATTTTAATAATATACAAAATAATTGATATCTGATTTTGAATTAACATTATAGTTGCTTTTTCCACGCGAAGAAGAAGAAGTGGATGTCAGGACAAAACTGATTGATGGTTTGAAAACTGCTCTGAGAACGCAGCCCAACAGGTAATTTGTCAGCTATTGTAAAAAAAAATTAAATAGTAGGCTATATGTTCTTGCCAAGTACGGTAGTTTTGAAAACCTTAGTGTCTTTGATATATGTTTGGTGGGGGAGGGTAACTCATTAAATTAAAACCTAATCAGATTTGCAGACTGGCAAAGGTTAAGAAATAATTTTGCGAACTAGGAAAGCAAAAAAAAAAAAAAACACTTTAGGGTTCTTTAAGCATTATTATTTATATTTTTAGCATATTAGCATTTATATTTTAGGCTCAGGTGTTTGCTTACTTTTTCCAATGATTCAGATGTTAGACCATTCTGTAACTCATGGCTCCCAAATCCTAAGATGGGGCCCACAACCTATGATGGGCTTATTGCGTATGTGTATACACACATTGTGTGTGTAAATATACGCATTGGGAGTGTATAGAGAGACAAATATATAGACCATGCCCCTGGGCTGCAGCCCTGCTAGCCATGTGGGGGACATCTCTTCAGCAGCTTGATTATCTTGTTTGCACTAGACTAAGGTCTTAACGCCTTACTTGTGTCATTCTAAAACCAATCTTGCACTATCCGTGGTCTAACAAGACATGCTCATTGCATTTTATTGAGTCATACATTTTAGGCGTTTGTTTAATTGCCATAACTAATGCATTGATTTTTTTTCATAGTTTTGTAATGAGATTCATTGATTTGGATGGACTGTCATGCTTGCTTAATTTCTTGAGCAACATGGATTATGAAACAGCACAGAGTTCCATTCATACTTCGCTTATAGGCTGTGTGAAAGCGCTCATGAATAACTCTGTAAGTGGTAATGCAATGTCCACTGTGAATTGTCTTTAAATTCTAGCAACTTTGGTATGACGATGTTTTTTTTTAATAGAGTGGCCGTGCTCACGTCCTTGCTCACCCCAACAGCATTAACATCATAGCTCAAAGCCTTCAATCTGAAAATATCAAAACAAAAATTGCAGTTTTAGAAATTCTTGGTGCTGTTTGTTTGGTTCCTGGTGGCCATCGAAAAGTCTTAACGGCCATGCTTCATTATCAGAAGTTTGCCAGTGAACGAACACGATTTCAGGTAACACAATAAAACATAGCAGTTGTCGTGCGTGAATGCCACATTGTCTTCTTCGTGAACACCAGAATTCATTTTACGTTTTTAGTCTGTTATCAACGACTTAGACAGAAACACTGGCATTTACAAAGATGAAGTAAATCTAAAAACAGCGGTGATGTCATTCGTCAATGCTGTTTTGAATTATGGTCCAGGCCAGGTTTGAAAACTTTGTTAAACATATGGTAAAGAATCATGAACAATTGGATCTGTTTACATTGAAACTTTTTCTTCACATTCTAGGATCATTTAGAATTCCGTGTTCATTTACGGTTTGAGTTTTTAATGTTAGGAATACAACCAGTAATCGACAAACTTAGGAGTCATGAAAACTCTACTCTAGACAGGTGAGACATTCTGATCCATCTAGATCTTTTGAAACAAAAATTTATTGTACTTTAACATAATTTTTAATTAACTATGTAATTCACTTATTGTTACATTTTTCAGGCATTTAGACTTTTTTGAAATGGTCCGAAATGAAGATGAAAAAGAATTAGCCAGGCGGTTCAATGAGGTAAGGTTAACAGCAAGCCTAACTATTGGATCTTATGTAAAATAAAGTTTTTGGGTACTTTTAATATACTGTGAATAACGTTTTATTGTGATTCAATTTGTTTAATCTAGATTCACATTGATACAAAGAGTGCATCATCAATGTTTGATGTGATAAAAAAGAAACTAAATCACACCTCTGCATATCCACATTTATTATCGCTTTTGCAACACATCCTCCTTTTACCTCGTAAGTTGGTTTAATTTACATATTCCTTAAACTCTGGATATAGAAGTTAAACATAATTGGGACACTGTATATATATCTCGGGTTTAATACGACAATCTTAACATTTCATTTCTCACTTTCAGTTGATCACAATGCTAGTCCACAATACTGGTTATTATTTGACAGAATTGTTCAACAAATCATTTTACAAAGTGAAAAGGGGGAAGATCTTGATGCTGCTCCCTTGAACATCAAAGTTAAAGACATAGTCCATTTGTAAGTGAATGATTTTTTTACGAATGGTTTATCAACTAGTTTTAATCTGTTAATTAACATTTAATATCGTGTTGTAATTACATTAAGTTTACCTAATTCCACAGACTTGCCAAAGAAGAAGAATTAACAGCAGCTCGTGAAAAAGCTGCTAGGCTTGAACGAGAAAATTCCGATCTCTCTTCAAAGTTGGCTAAAAAAGAACAGGAATGTGAGATCAAAACTCAAGAAAAGGTATTGAGAAACCCCCCTTAAAAATTGGTTTATTTTTCATTCCTGAATGTCAATTCAGGAATGGTTATTTAATTTTATTATTTATTATTATTATTTAATCATTGTCATGATTTTTAGGATGATATTCAAGCATCGTTAAACAAGCTCAAAGTAAAATTAGAAAAGGAAACTGTTGGTCATTTAGAAGCACAGCAAAAGATTGCAGAATTAGAGTACAAACTTAACGAGTTCAGTCAAGTGGTACGTGACTTTGAAATTGATTTTTCTACGTAGTTTGGTGTTTGAAATAATTTATGCCTAGATATACTGGTACATAGATGTAATGCAAATGGCTGTTTTATTTTTCACCTTGTAGTTGGAAGGTGAACGATTAGAACGGAATCGACTGGAACAACTTGTACAAGTAGGAAGCCTACCTGATGATGCTAAAGCCGATTTAAGGATATCTGCACTTCAGAATATGACGGGGAGAGAGTTAAATGGCCCATCCAGTTTACTTATGAATTCTCATGTGAAGGGACCACCTCCACCACCACCACCTGGCCCTCCACCTCCACCTGCACCAGGTAAAAGCTAAAAATTATTTTAAACATTTCACAGAATAGATCTTAAATGGGGGCCCCAAAACATTCTCCCTTCGTACCCCTAGGATGGCTTTGGTAACTGCCATATGACCAGTGATGTCACTCCTTGATCATGATCAGTTGCTATAAAAATGTTATTCAAAGTGTCATGTGATTTAATCACCGATTCACCATGGTTAATAAGTTTATAAAGTAGACATGTTAGCTAGCTTTCCTGTATAACTCAGCGAATAGCTACAGCTTTGTAGTGCTTTCCTGCCAAGCACAGCTTTTGAAGACTTTCCAACATAACACTACATGCTGCCAGTTTTGAAGGCTTTTCAGTGGGGGTTCTGCTTCAGAAAATTTTTAAGAACTGTTTTAACACAGATACAATAGCATTTAAGCTGAGCTTACAAAAAATGTTTTGTGATATAACTAATTAAGTTATAGAGATATTTTTATGAAACACTAAAGACATTGTCATTTTAGTATCCCCCCCACTTCTGATGCTGCCACCCGGTGCGATCTGCAACCCCCATGCACTCAAATAGTGATGTGTCACTGCATATGACAGACCTTAACTGCAGTCTGCAGTTCTTAAACCTCAAATACCTTGTCAATAATGTACCACATGTAAACCTATTTGACTGTGTACTAAAGTTATTTTTGTTTGTTGAATTTAGGTCCACCACCAATGCCAATGTGTGGGGAGCTAGCATCTTCTTCGAGACAACCAATTATTACCAAAAATGTTCCTAAACCCTCTAACCCACTGAAATCTTTCAACTGGTCCAAAATTCCTGAGGTAAATAAACCTTAATTTGGTATTAGTACTGTAATAACTAAAATCACATTTAAAGATTATTGTAGATACAGGTATCAGTCCTCATTTTATGTTGATTTGTTCCACTAGAATAAACTTGATGGAACTGTTTGGAATGATCTCGATGACACAAGATTGTACAAAGTGATGGACTTGAATGAATTTGACAGGACTTTTTCAGCTTATCAAAAGCAACTGGTAATTTTTTTAATCATCAAATTTATCGATCACTTTAGTGCTAAATGGGCACTTCATTTTGCAATACATCGTTTAGGATGGATCGGTAGAAGATTTGAGGACATTAGGGAAGAATCGGCTAAAAGAATTTTCTGTCATTGATGGCCGACGAGCTCAAAACTGCACCATTTTGCTATCAAAATTAAAAATGTCTAATGAAGAAATATGTAAAGCGATATTGGACATGGATAGTAAAAATTTGTTACCAAAAGACATGGTGGAACAGGTAAAGGAATCTGTTTTTCTTCTTCAGATTTACATGGCTAAAGTATGAATTACGAACGTTATCGTTTTTGTGTTGTACTTTCAGCTGCTCAAGTTTATACCTAGTCCAGAAGAAAAAGCTTTACTGGAAGATCATAGTTGTGAAATAGATCAAATGGCAAGGGCAGATCGATTTTTGTTTGAAATTAGTAGGTGAGAATGAATTTGGAGTGTGGTGCACATAAAAAATTTATAGGCCTATAGAAAATTTTCAACCATTTGACATCGAATAATATATTTTGTTTTTCAGAATCAATCATTATGAGCAGAAATTGAAGAGTCTTCATTTTAAGAAAAAATTTACGGAGCGAGTGCAAGATTGCCGACCAAAAGTAGATGGTAAATACAAAATGTTATTTTACATTATATTGCAAGTCTTGCTGTATATTTGTCATATTTATCTTTTATTTTGAACTAACCCGTCGTTAAAAATTTAGCTGTAATAGATGCATCGAAAGAAGTTCATCGTAGTAAACGGTTGAAAAAACTTTTGGAGGTAGTTCTGGCATTTGGAAATTACATGAATAGAGGCCAGCGTGGGAATGCAGCAGGATTTAAATTGTCGAGTCTCAATCGACTGGCCGACACCAAATCTAGCATTAACAGAAATATCACCCTTCTTCATTATTTAATCGACACTCTAGAAAAAAAGGTTGCCTACCTATGTGAAAATACTAATTAGTTTTGATTCTTGATTATTGATATAGCTTGTGTAATTTAACTTTTTTTAATCAGTTCAAAGATACTCTCAAGTTAGAAGAGGACATTCCCCACATTAGGCAAGCTGCTAAAGTGAAGTAAGTGTATTTATTGCTTTATTTGTAACAGGATTACTTGAAATACTTGAGATATTTTTAAAATAAATTCTCACAAATTTAATTTCAGCCTTGCTGAAATGGATAAAGAAATCACAAATCTAAGAGTGGGATTACAAGAGGTTGAAAAGGTGAGTTAAGACATCCACAATGTTTGTGAAATATTTGATACAGTACTAGAAATACTTTTATCATTTAAAAAACGAAGAGACTTATAAATAACAAGATGCACGTTAAATTTTTATTATTTATGCTGAAAGGAATTGGAGTTTCACCGCAAGCAGTCATATGTGAGTGGAGACCGCTTTGTTCCTGTGATGAAAGAATTCATCACAACAGCCATGTACAAATTTTCTGAATTGGAGGATCATTTTGGTGACATGAAACAAAGGGTAAGTTTTATTGCTTCATGAATTAATGTTTGCTGTTTTTCCTTGTGTACAATATTTTATATTGTATATCAGTGGTATGTAAACTATGGCCCTGGGACCACAGGGACAGGCCAATATAGTTTAATCGTTTTTTTGCAAATAATTTTCAAGAATGACATTGGATGCTAATATATTGTCATATCACATTTCCTGTTTTGTTTTTTTAATATTGTTTCATATTGTAGTTTGACAGAGTGGTAAGAATGTTTGGAGAGGATGCTACCACTATGCAACCCGAAGAATTCTTTGGGATCTTTGATCTGTTCTTAACCTGCTTCAACGAGGCACGACAAGACAACGAAAACTTCAAGCGACGAAAGGAGGAGGAAGAAAGAAGGGCAAAACAAGAAGCTGAAGTAAGAGCAAAACCTCCACCAAAACTCTCTTCAACTTTGATACACAGCCCGTGAATCATCCTTTGTGAAACTAAACGTGGTGTTCAAAAACTTTCGCACTGTAGATACTTTTTAGAATCATCACTAACTTTTAGAACTTATTGTCATACATTCATAACAACTAACCACAGCATTCTTAATCTTTACAAATTTTTAACAATTTTAAACAGAGAGCTAAAATTTGAAAGTACAAAAAAAAATTTGATAAGTGAAAGTTTTGTAATGCTTAAGTTTGATTAGATTAAGAAGACAAATATTTAGTTTGATAAATGTGCTGCTGCATCATTCTCACCAGTAAAATTCCTGCTCTTCAGCTAAAGAAGCGGCAACTGGACAAGAAAGACAGTGCTGGCGAAAGTCCCAAGAATGGATCAGTGATTAAGAATGGAGTAGTCAATGGATACCGGACAGTGAACAATGGCGATAAAGGAGAATTTGACGATTTGATTTCAGCGCTGCGTACTGGCGATGTATTTGGAGAGGATATCGCCAAGCTAAAGAGGAACCGCCGTCGAATCACCAGTGGGCAGTCACCTCCTCGCACGCTATCCATCAGAGACTCTACAAGGGAACGAGATGTTGCTAAGCAAAAACTACATTCTTAACTGCTGATCAGGCTAACCTTTTTCCGCCATGCAGGTTAGAAAAGATAATTTGCAACGGCTTCCACAGTTCGTATACGTATGTATATCTGTTATGGATTTGTGGCTGAACTATTTGTTGGTGGGAACATAATGTATTGTTCAGCATTTCACCACATTTATGACCAATTAAGGTAAGAAATGATGTTTAAATTTTCTACTTACTGACTTGTGCAAAAGCAAAATCATGTGGCAAGTTTTTTTCCAACATTTGAATGCATACTTTTGTTTTTTTTTACCCGTGATGTTTGGTACAGAATTATTTAGATTTGATAAGGCAACCGTTGCCATCCGTGTAGCTTAAACTTTAAGCTTTGTATACAATGTGATAACTTAAAAATGAATTTTTTTACCATTATTTACAAAAATCATCTCAGGCATATTTTGTATGTGTTTAATGAGACTTAGCATTTTTAGATTTCACTTGTTTTGTTTTAATTATTTTTTATTTCAAAGAAATACTTTGTATATTGAACTGTATATGATACATTTGAAACTTTTTAAAATTGGATTGTGCATATAGTTTCATTATTTTTTAAAGAAACAGCAGCTTTTAATGCAGCATTTCAAAACCCAATACGAACTAGTTTTCTGTGGTTCCAAAGTACTGATATTCAGGGTCTCTGAGAGAATAGTTTGGGCCCAGTTTACAATAGGAAACAGGCATTTTCCTAAGGCCCTAGGGCCACAAATTTTTTTATTATTTCTGTTTTTCTAAAAAAAAACATTTGTAGATTAATTCCTGAAATGTGTAGAAACTGTCATCACGTCAACCATTGATAACATTCTCATGTTTGCTTTTTTTATACAATTTTTCATATTTTGCCTATCAACAGAGTTGATGTTACGCATTACCTACAAAATTCGAGGGAGGAGCCCCATATTTGTTTTTTCCTAAGGCCCCAAGAGCCTTAACACACACCACTGTTGAAAAAAAAATTGATTCTAAATTGGATAAAATTCTTAACAAGAATTGGTCTTGACTTGTAAAAAACATATATGCTCTTCCTGGCATTCAAAAACAGTCGGGCCTTCGTCCAGACTATTATTAGACTGCCGAGTCCTTCCGGACTGCCGAGTCCTGGTCACTAGTATTGGTTTCCTCGTGTCTTTTCTCAACTCTGCTTATATTTATGTTCATATGTGAGTTTCTTGCATTTAAAGCTGTTCATAAGGTTAACCTTACAAATATCGAGCATGTTTCATAATACAGTGACATAACGAATTAGACACATTAAAACAGAATCCTTTTGTATACAGTACTTGGATCACATTCACAATTTACTAGTTACAGCTTTCAATAGCTAAACTTTGTTAAGCATTATTCTTTGTTCATCTAGCTTTGTACATCTGTTAATGTTGTGAATGGGTCTTAACCAGCGATTCATTTCAACATCATTAATGTTGAATATCGTATCATGGTTCCAAAGTCATTAGGTTCTACTTTTTTAATTTTATGTTATCGTGCAAGTACAATGGTAACTTTTCTTTTACAATGAATGTGAAGAAATGGTTTAACTGAAAACAACTCAAAAAAACAAAGAATTACTTGGAAATTCCCCAGTAGTTGCCCACAGTTTGCATGTGGGGCCTACTAGATTCAAACAAGTTGGCTGGACCCATCTTGTTGAATTGATTTGGATATAGAATGGTATTTATTGGAAAAGTTAATTTAGGGAGGTTTACTAAAGTGTCACTGTCACTACTGAAAGCAAGGACAAAAATCATAAAATGCATTTGCCAAGTTCAATGGGCATTCCCTGACTTGCGTGATGGTTCCGTTTCAATCACCATTGTTTAAGTCAACATTTTACGCTAGGAATCACTTCAAATTTGTATCTGAAAGTAAGCATATGTTCGTGTATGCCATTGTCTATCACATTTATTCACTCATAGCATGTATTAAAACAGTGGACTGGTCAAGTCTTTTTTCTTTGAACAAGTAGCAAATCAAAGTTATCTACAGTATATCTGTAAATAATAAATGCATAAAATAGCTTGAAAGTTTTTGGTTTTTGTCAACGTGATCTGTTTGCCAATCACAAATTCACTAAAATTCGTGTATAGTACATACTCCTATACATTAGAGTATTATTACAAAAACAAATCAAAAACGTTTTAGAGCATGCATCCATTTATGACAAGTATGTGGAAAGTATCTAGTAATTACGTTAATATTAGTTGGATGAAAATATAAGGTTGAGAGAAATCACCAATGAGACAGCTTTTACCCGGTATCACCTTGTATTTTTTTTTTATTATTATTTACAAAAATACCAATTTTTTGTTTCCTTTGAACTTTTACATAAGTCGAGTCATGCTTAAGTCAGGGAATGACTAAATTTATGACTAGGTGACAAGCAAAAAAAGAATTTATCATCACTCTAATGAAATCCAACAGATTACATTCTTTGCCTGCACGTCTTCACATATCAGATGTTTTTCTAAGAAATGGATGTTTTTTGAATGCTGTGATATGTACGATTGAACTTTGTACATGCAATTTAACAGGAATTGATTTTATGCCAGATTACAGTGGCTATTTAGAGAAATTCAATTTTTAGGAAGCTAATTTCCACTTGTATTTGTCATTGACCATTCAGAATTAAATGCATCCATTTAACCGTGAAGATGTGTGTGTGCTAGATGAGTTTATTAATTTAAAAACTTAGGTTTTCAAGCAAACCTGTCTATCAAACGATGTGTGATATTGAATCTAACAATCTTTATAATTCAAAAGTCCAGGACTATTGTAAGAATATTGATCGGGAAAACGTTGACTTTAAGGTCTTTTCCTCTCAATAGTTAAAAAATATTTCACTCATTGATAAAGGAGTTTGTATCAGATAATTGACAATAAGTTATACCACAGAGTTTATGGGTGCAAGTTGTGACCCATGTTATAAGAGAGCATGCTATAATCGATGTGATCAGCAGCAGTGCCAGGCAGTAAGACCCATGGTATAACCAACAGTGTTATAACCAGAGAATTATGTAGTCTGAAACACCAGTTAATTTGTTTTATCAAATTAGCTTGACAAATTCTTGAAGAGATTTCCAATGCTAGTGAAATTATCATTAGGGAAACCTGGCCTATCACCATTCATGTTGCTGCAGAATTCAAAAGGATATCACCTTCGACAGAATATCACTTTGCAATTGCTTTCCATTTGAATAGATGTATTTCTACTGATGTAAGCATGTCAAACATTCTGCTTTGTTGTCTACAAACATGAAAGTTTATTATTCTGACTAAGTCCGAAAAGATAACTCCCAACATTAAGCCTATGTAGATTCAATACCAATGTTTGAAAGGAACCAGACGTGACAAAAAAGAGATTACATGTACTCCCATGATTGATGAACATTTGATATGACATTAACAACAATATGCCAACAGATAATTTTTGCAACGAATATGTACTGGATTCTGAAGGAAGATTATTTTCTTAAACTTACTTGAGCGTATAACCTACCCTGTATAAATGTATCATTAACATGGTTAAATATTCTGCAATTAGTTGATTCAATGCTTAAGAATTCTAATTTTCATTCCTTCTTTTGTCAATCTACATATACTGATCAGTGACTTTGTTTTAGGAATATTTTAAAAATAATATGTGGACCTAATTGTAAATATAATATCTGAACTGAGAGGATAATTTTGAGGAAAAAGTTAAGTTATTTATTGTTAATGATGCTAATGCCATAGTGGCATTTTCATGTAGCGAGCCTCAGCTCTTAGCTGAATCTCAGCAAAGTAACTGTAACATGCCTTTATTTGTTCATGTGATCCTGTAGCTTTTGTAAACAAATATTTTTCTTCTGTATTCTTCAAAATTGATCATATGACTATACAAATGTATGTTCTGATATTAATATGCACAACATCAGTGATATGTAAGCTTACTTACTATGTGGGTTTGTGTACAAACAATATTTGTATTCAGAAATTGTTTGCCATGTGCCATGTTTAACAAAAATTTCTTTTGCAAAAAGAATATGGGCTGCCCTTTTAAAATATAGAAATAAACCATGTGAATGACAGTACAACCAGCAAACACTATTTTCCATGTTATTTATGTTTCGATTTATATTCTGTCCAAATCATTAGCCTGTCCAATGACCTCTCTCACCTTCATCTGAAGCAGAAAGGTAAGTTCAAATGCTATGGCAATTTTATTGATTCACATAACTGATGAAAATAACTTCCCATCTTTTTTTTTAACATTGAATTTTTCCAGGAACCAGAACAGCAGCATCATGACTAAGCTGCAGCTTAGTTTGGACTGATTAGTTTCTCACATCTCACATAGACAGATATTTTATAAGCTGTGACCATTAAGAATACTAACACTTAAAAAGTTAACTTATTGTTACTACCATTGATTAAAGGAACTTGTCAAAATCACTAATACTCTACCAAGCAACATCCATTACATAAATATGATACTTGTCATAATTTGAAAAATCCATTAACGTAAGATACCAAGTGGCCTATGGTCCAATATAAATTTCAAATGATAACTCGAATATTTTCCCCCATAATAGATTTATGTCATAAATAAAACTAACATTTAGTAAGTAGTTTTATATCCTGGGGTAACTTACTGTATCTTGTAATATTCACCAATACAAATTACATAGAGCAGCCTGACTTAACACATTTCAATAAGGTCTTTTCCACCATATCAATTTTATGAACTTGATAATTCAAATCATTACTTATAAGCTTACTCTAACATGTTAAATAATCTATTTCTATGATGTAATAACCTTGAATTCTGTACAGATATTTGACCTGTAAAGATAGTGAAATAATATACATCTGGCATTATAACTACATCCTTAGGCAGTATCTTCTTTATTTTTAGACTTTAATTGTACAACTCACTCAATCTGCCATGACTATCCTAATTTTTTCTTCACATCATTTACACAGGATGAGGAACAACGTTGCTGCAGAAAGTAATGCTAATCTCTAGATTGTTTTTTAATAAATATTTTTATATTTTTCAGAACAAACAGTGATACATACATTTTTAAAAATGTAATGGGTTAGCAACATAGATCAGTATAAGGATGGTGCAATTTTATCAAGAGCCATAGTCTTCAATTTGGATCCAGACCAGAGAGCACTTGGGACAGAAACCAACAACAATGCTCTCAGCCAGTGTACTAATTGTGGACAGCTTGAACACATTTGGTACTATCCAGACTTCATCTTACCATCGTGATCCAACAGTCCATGGATCGTAGCGCTATTCATCTTATAGTAATGATGTCATGAATAGGCTGAACGGCAAACAGCACCAGGGCAGTGCACACTGCATACACAGTGCATACACAGAATGGATTGATAACATTCCCAGTATTTCAACCAAGACAAAATGCAAGGCTTGCATTAATTAATGCAAAGTGTGAAGGACAACTGAAACAAATTATTTAATTTGTATATATTTTTCATTGATTCAATAGAAAAATAAAACTTTTAAATGCATGGCAGACGTTTACATTTATTTTATTGTAGCAGCATTACCTCACTCAATATAGCTTCAGCATTGGTTTTGGAAATTAATAATAAACTTAATCACATAAATGTTTAAGGACAGTTTTATAGTGTTGGACTTAGGCAAAATTGCTCCTGTTGGACTTAGAGAATTTTCTTAATATAGATCCATATCAGATTTAAATATAAGTTATATACCTAATATTTCTGAATACCCTGGTAGCTAGATGGTTAGAGTATATCTCTACCAAGCCAAAGATCCAGGGTTCTAATCCCAGCCCAGGATGAAAAAAAGGGAAATTTTTCCAAAAAAAAAAATGAGAAGAAAAAAAAGGAAGAGAGGAAGAGGAAATGGGAGAGGGAGAGGGGAGGTATGGATGAATAGGAAAAATGGAGGGGGCCCATTTTTTGCCTATCTCGAAGACCCCATATATCCACTGCCCATGGCCAAATTTTGTATTTTGGACTTATAAAAAAAACTTAGAATGAAAAAATATTTTGGACTTAGAATGAAAAAATATTTTGGACTTAGAATGAAAAAAAACTTGTTATAAAGCAAATATTAATTTTTATTTATTCACTACTTTACAATATTGCATGTATTCAGAACAATATACTTATATTCCAGCAGAATTCCATCTTGCAATTTCATCAGTGGAATTACTACATGTCAGGAAGTACTCACATGAATGGTCTTATTACTCCAGATACAGTTATGTAGCTAAGTTGTTCCGATGCATTTTATGGTGGTCGACTTCATGGCAGGAGCAGCAGTTCTGAACAATATTTTTCTACTCCAGCAGAGATGTTTGCACCGTTGTTGTGTCGAGTTAGTCACTGGTAGACCATGGTGGTGGAAGATGAAGTGCCACACTGCTAAAAAAAATATCAAACCATTAAAAAGAAAAACTTGCAACATCATTACAGTACTGTACTTATAAGTTAAGATACACAAAGTATAGATGTTTAGTATGTAATACATGTTTATTTACACACACATCCTTCAGTATGTAATGTTTGGATACACATCTAAGTATTAGATGTACAATTACGTAAATATCATCTTACCTTGAAGGATTTTCTTTTACATAGCACATTTTATCTGCTGATGAACATTGAACAGTAGGAGCTGCAGTGCAGAAGAATGGTGTCAATTCCTCAGCAGACACAGGTGAGGTCCATGCTGTGATGCATTTCATCTTTGGTAGACTCCAATCCATGGAAAGTTCCATACTATAAAAAGAGGTGAATTGTGAAAGATAAAATAAAACCGTTACATTGATGCTCTCCGGTGTATGTGATACATGTCCATAAAATACACATCTGCTATACTTGGAAGCTTATTGAATCTACCAGGTAGATGGGAAAGACTTCCAAATCCATATGTTCAAATTTCACAATTTTTTTTAACTCAAATGACATGTTCTGAAGGTATTTTTGGTGATTTCAAAAACAAATTAGTTTTATTGAAGAATTTTACTGACCTCTAACACGGAGAATCCCATGCTACCTCTATCTTCTTCTATTGCTTCAACCAACTGAAGGCTTCCATTTCAAGTCACATGATCAGCATGAGAGCTTTGTGCAGTGCAGTGCAATTTGAAACGAGTGACCAAGACCGCTCTGTCTGCTACTTGTTTAAAACTGAATCGTTTGGCAGCCTGCTGCAGCGGGATTGAACGATTCTCCCACTGGGTTCACTTTAACACAATTACAATAAATTAAAACCTAACCTAAACCCCTTAAACCCAAATAACTAACTTTGAACTCCATCCAAATTGTGCTGCTCAAAGCTCTTAACTTTGATTATGTAGCTAAGAGGATGTACACCCTGATAGAACCAGCATGGGTTCTTTGTGTTAAAGGTCAGTGAAAAAATCATCAAAAAAAGTTGTCTTTTTTTTAAATCACCAAAACATTTTTCAGAACATGTCATTTGAATCTATTCTGAACACAATAAGCTACACAAAATTGCGAAATTCGAACATGCAGATTTGGAAGTCATCCCGGCAGCATGGGCGTAACTAGCCTCGAAGTCTAAGGAGGGCTAAGCCCCCCCCACCCATTCTAATTTTTCAACTTTTCTAAAAGTTATCACAAAAGTTTTATTTTATCTAAATGGTTTTAATTGTTGCACCAGTGATGGACATCAGTACTACAGTTGTAAATAATAAGCACTGTAAATAAAATACAGAACTGCAAAGCTATCAATAGTTAGATGATAGTCTTATAAGTTGTTAAAGATGTTGGTATGTAGCATTTTACACAATTTCAACAGAGAAAAAATAATACTTGCTGATCATGCAAAAAAATTGATATCCAGCAACACTCGGCTAGTCATTTTTTTCTTAAGAGAATCGATTTTTCAATTTGTTGAATTTGAATGATTTTTTAATGTGTTTATGTTTTTATACATAGTTTGATGTGTGTACTATAAGATAAAAATATTGTTTTCCATGAATGTGGATTAAGGCCCATAGGGCCATGAGTGTCAATTACTGGTATCTCAGTTTTGAGAAAATCCAGTAATGGACATTACTGGGTTTTTATATTATTTTGGAATAAATAGCTAAACATAAGTATTCTTAATGTTTAACTTAGGATAAACATTTTAAACCTTCAACAAACAGTTTCTGGACTCCAGTAATGGACATGCATGGACAATACATGTATTCATGTGCATTTTGCAGTGATGGGCAGCAACTACTTTAAAAGTAATTCAACTACAACTACTACTAAAACAAAGTAATTGTATCTACTAGTTAACTACAATTTTTTAAAAGTAATTACAATTTCTTTTTTAACTACTTTAAAGCAGTTAAGTAATTGTAACTACTTTTTGTCAACTACTTCTCCACTGTGGCAACTGGTTATTATAAAAAACATTAACATTATTTTTATGTATTTCAATAGTTATTCTATTTTCGTTTCAAGTTCGGTGAATTAAGTTTACATAACAGGGAGATATGCATGCAAAATTACCATTGTTTCAAATAAATTTCACCATTATGTTTCAGGGTGGTGTTGGTTATGGTGTAGGCTACAACAAGTAGTTAACTACCATGTAAAGTAGTTTAACTACATAGTTGCAACTACTTTACAAAAAGTAGTTGTAACTACTTGGTAATTACTGTAAAAATAGTTTGATTAGTAGTTCAATACACATTGTTGAACTAATGCCCATCACTGGCATTTCCACCTTAGGTACTGCTATGTCCTTTACTAGTTTGGTTTTGCACAGTTGTTTAACAGTGCTTTGTTAGTGGGCTAGTTCAGAATGTGTTGGGAATGATTATTACTTTGAAACGAGAAATGTATTCTCGTTAAAATATATATTATTTGGGTATTATATGAATATAGAAATGTACTGTAGTGTATATGGATATTACTAATGCCTTTATTACTTGCACCGTTTCCCCCATAGGTAAGTGACATCTCTTTTGCCAGACCCTATATAATCCTTGTTTGGCCAGGCCTAGACTACAGTCTATAAATTAGGCCAACAAATATTTCAGGTAACTTACTAAATTGGAATATAACCTATTACAATGAAGTGGTGCATTAAAACAATTAGTATAAGCATATTGGCTTTTGGTTTGTTATTAATAAAACATATATGATCATTATTGGTGCTTTGAATGTCCATTACTAGAGAAATGCAAAATTCAAATGTCCATCACTGGAGAAATGCATGTGTTTACAAATAAATCTCAATCTTGAAAAATTGTTTTAATATGACCGATTAGCTTTGGAATATTCATTACTAAGTTGGATTCTTATAATATAACTCATGCACATGAGTTTAATTTACCAAATTGAATAATGGTAAACATGTTCATTATTGGTGCCACTACCCTATACCTACTGTACATTTTTCAATTGACTTACTTGTGACTTTTTGAAACATTATGATCATTATTTCATTGTTTTATTGCCTGTAGTTAATGTTTTAAAATTTTCATAAAATTTTATTATTTTATTATTATTTTATTATTACTCACTGCTAAAACTTTTTGTAGAATTTTGAATTTTATTTGTAATATTGAGCATTTTGTTTAATTTTTATGCACAATTTTTATAAAATTCTTTAAATGGTCTTTAATGATTTAATTTTTATAGTTTTTATTATTGTTTTTCTCGTTAATTTTGAATCATTGACTGGTAAATAAAAAACTTCCATGTTTTCTATTGACATAACTCGAGAAATATGTTTTTTTGTAGTTTGCTTGGATTTTCTTCAGAATTATTCATTGGGTCAGAATTTTTTCTAGGGGAGGCTAAATTTTTTCTAGAGAGGGCTTAGCAAGCCCCCCCCCTAGCTACACCCATGCCCGGCAGATGTGTTGAAGTAAATATCATTCTACCTTGGATGGAATTTCTTGTTACAAGGCACTCCATCTGCTAACGACTTCTTGGTAGGAACCTGCAGACACATTGAATTTCATCGACACAGCAGTAAAAACATTGTGGCGCTTGCTGTTGCAGTCTCGCACTACAAAGAGAGAGGACTTTCGGTTATTCAACCTAAACCATTACAGATCCAAACATTTAGGTTTCACGTAGAAGATGTAGAATGCATACAAAATGAAAAGAATAAATTATATACCGTATCACCAAATGACAACCCTCATTACTAGGGTTTGGAGCGAGCAAGCCAATAGATCAAAAGTTCCCCAAATTATTACGTCTTGTTGGCAACCATCTGTCAATATTTAATATTTCCACATAGAATCGTGCAGCTTGTTGAGCATTTGCTGCTTTTATCTCGTTTTTCCAGTCCATTTCAAAACGAACGAAGCCCAAAGTTCAATTCAAATCAGTCGCCATTTTTCACTACTGTACACTCTTGCAAAACAGGCCTCGTACAAATGCTCGTAGAAACTAACGGTCATACTATACTTACTATTTGCTTTGGCGAAAATGTTCTCCCTGTCACTTCAAGAGGTTGTTGCATCTTAATTTCACTTGGAATATCCACAATAACAGCACGCACAAATCTAAATCCATTCATTTTCCACAGTACCTCAGTCACGAAGTGGCCATTTTGCCCTGCTAACTTTAAAACGTGAAGTGAAATCTGTCGGATTTAAAGAAACGGATTGTAAGAAAGTTCTTTATCCTCACATACAATTCATTAACTAATCGATTACTCGCATAAATTCCAACTAAAAAAAACACATAACTAGAAAAATGAATAGTCTTTGAATATAATAACTCACAAATAATGAATAATTCAAAAATCAAATCACTCAAAAACAGCATACATAATTCGAATATAACACAACCCAAAAAAATTGCAGCGTAAATTGTATTTTGTAAATAAAACAACGTATTCTGAGGACTCGAAGTAGATCCATTGAATATATTTCAAAATTTTATAATCTTGTTTTGTTGTAACAAAAATAATAGTTATTCGGTATATTAAAAGATCTTGTTTTGTTTCTTTTAAAAATGAGCTCAGCTGTTTCATTGAATATCCAATAAGAATACAGTACTGTGTAGTAAAATGGAAACATATGAAGAAAAAATTGAGACATTAAAAATAAAAATAATACTCGTAGTTAACGCATTTGCTACGTTTGTGAAATAATAACTTTCTATTGAAATATATTCAATAAATCCAAATCATTTTCATTAAACACGAAGAGCAACTTACAAGAAACAATAAAACAGTCTAAATTCTTTTTCAGCTTAATTTATTCGTTCTCCGTTTCATAACCAATCTACAATTTTTTACCCTCATAATCAGGGAAAAAAAATAACAAATAGAAAAATAAACTTTCTTATCTCAGCAAATTGGTTTGTTCAAATTCTCCCGCCTCGGCGGCCAACTTGGATGAAGTGCTTTCGTCTGCTACAGAGCTGCGCAAAAATGTACATCTTTTCATACAAATTAAGAGCTTGGGCAATACAATGATGATGATAAGCCACATTTTTTAAAATTGTTCAAAAAATCTATTTTCTGGTTTTCACTATGTACTTAATTATCTAATAAAATAAAAGTATGGCATTACAGAATTAAATATAATAGGCCTACTCTTGAAGAAAAAAATTACTTGCCTCAATACAGAATTGAGTACAAATCAGTCCAAAAATGTCATTTAGATATGCACAGATCACTTTTGTCACATTTTTGGACAAAAATACTTTACTGACAATATATCTATTTTCACAGTAAAAAAAGAAAAAAAAAAGAAAGTGAAATGGAGCTGTCTGTTTGTTCTAAAATCAGTACACAATAAATAATAAGATTAGCCAGCCAGCTGTGCACTAACTAGTCTAACTTTTTTTGTGCATCCAAACAATGACTATTAGCGCCATTTATGATGATATCTCGGTATTTTAGCATCATATTGGCCAGCTTTTTGTACCAAACGATGCGGAATTTCGAAACAATTATATCCATTGAAAAATGATTTTCAGCAAAAAGTGGAGCTAATTAATTACTGCACCGATACATTCAATTGTATTCTTGATAACAATGAACTCTCCCGTACGTATCCACAGTATGAACAGGGAGCTGATTGAACCTAGTTATTTTCAAGGAACTTGAGTCTCAGATACCATACAGCAAAACAGTTAAAAGCATCTGTATAAGAATTACTTACAGGTGGTAAAATTCCACATTATCTTATAAAATCTACTTTTACTAATCTGGTGAAAGATGAATTGATGGTGCCTATCACCAGAACCACGTTGCAGTTCTTGTATATGTTTTAGTAACGAGATTTCTCTAGTCGAAAAGCAGCTCCACAACTACCGCAGAGTTTTAAAAGCTTCCGAGCAACATTTGCGAGTTTTACGAGTGATGAGTGTATAAATCTCGCTTTCTTATCCCAAAATGGTAATCGCTGATGGTATGGCACCACTGATCTCAGTAAGTCAATGGCTATTGACTGTGCTCACAGGATGGTATGACATTCCTCTGTAGTTGGTTATAGTTCCCCAAAAAGTATGTATTAGGAACGACAAGTTTCTTGCTGGACTCCTTCAAAGAGATCCTCTACACTAGGTCAGAAAAACACTCATGCACAACAAAACAATGTCAGGACAAAAGTACATTATTTGTCATAACTATGGCAAAGGACGCCTTTTAACCAAATTGTGAAGGTGCCAAGCTGCAGCTACAAACCACTACCACAACTGTAACCTTGTCCAAGCTAACATTATCTAATATTTCGTCACCGTGATGAGTTGAGAATCAGATAGTTCATCTCATTGAGATAAAGAATCCTCTATTCATCAGCCATATTTTGAAACATTGAATTATGAGAAACACGCAGGGGCGGACTGGGCCGCCGGGCTACCGGGAAATTCCCGGTGGGCCTTCGCCCTTCGGTCCCCATGGGCCTTCGCCTAGAAAGAACAATTTTTGTTCTTTTTTTTTAAATTGATGTCGTGAAAAATCATATTGTCAATGTATTTTAACAC
>JAQIWH010000088.1:0-77888 GCA_034695005.1 Cryptops parisi | reverse complement strand
GGGGGGGCAGGGTTGGTTTAATGTGCACTTTCATGTTGTCAAAAAATTGCCAAGTTTTGCACTGTAAGAATCATTGATGAAGGGTAGATTATGCATAATTGATTGAGAACCATGTAGACATCACAAGGTCAAACAGTTTTGCTCTTCAGTGGAAAATGCTGCCATAATTTTGCAAACAAGAAAATGGAATGTCTGAAAATAGCCATTGGGAGGAATATTCGTGTTCTAAGAAAATTTCACTTTTTTTTTTTTTTTTTTTTTTTTGTTGTTTTTGGCTAGACAGTAGATATCCAAATTTTAGCTTCAAAAAAGAAATGAAGTTAATATTGATTGGAACATGAATCTAAACTTAAGTTTTGGTTTAATCTTGCAGCAATAAAGTTGATAACAAATTAATTTGTGTCTGTTGTTTTTGTGTGTTTGTATAGGAACCGGCATACAATCCACAGGTAGAAGCAATTTCTCCGACTCTTCCTTGCGATGATTTCCGCCAAGATTCATCACCGATGCGTTCGTCAAAGGATGAACTGCTACAGCAAATTAGTAAAGTTGATCGGGAAATTGCGAAAGCGGAATCACAGATTTCCAAACATAAAAAGAAGCAGGTATGTCGTTGGTCCTGTCAATTTAAGTCATTTTGTTTCAGATTAAAGTACGTATGTACGATATGTAATTTTTTATTTTATATCGATACATTTTTGACATGTGGTATTTTTTGTGATTGATGGTGGATTAATGTTTTGCTGGTTTGTTTGTTTGTTTGTTTCAGCATGAATTGGAGATGGTTGCGGCGAATCCTGAAAATTGTAAAGACGAGGTTCCTGAAAGTTCCACCAGTGAATTAAAACATCAGAGCATTGCACAAATAGTTTATGCTGAAAATAGGGTAGGTATTGCTTATTGAATTGCATGCGAGTGAACCGATTTTAACGGATTTGTTAACTTATCCAAAATAATCAGTGTTGAATCAGCGAGACGATTTAGAATTGCCCTTTGTGTGTTAAATGTGATTAACTATAAGAACATGTGCATTAACATGCTTAGCAATGAATACAAGGTGTTGAACGAAATTTTTAGTGAAATGTGTCAATGAGAGACTAGACATGGGGTCATATATAGCATTAGTAGTGCATATGATGTCTAAAAAAAAGTCTAAACATTGTACTGTATGATATATATTGCTTCATTGTCATTTTAAGACTCAGATGCATGCCATTCAACCTGTCACTCAATTTTTTCGATCATATGTTGTATGTTAGAAGTTGTGCCATGGTGGGGGAATAGAGTGAAACCGGGTCTCTTATTCTTGTCAAATCGTGTTGCAAAAGTCTTGTCACTACTACAGCATTTGCATAATAAACTTGTTGATTATGGTAGCAATTATAAAATGAAATACATTTTATCACTAACAGAGTGAACAGTTTTATAATAACATGATTTATATACAATTACTTTTTAGCGTGTTATTTGTTTTTGAATTTAGTTTTCATTTGAAAGTCCAATATATTTTTTTTAACAAAACATTTTGCATTACAGAAAAAAGCGCAAGGAGTCCATGAGATGCTTGCAAAATTAGGCCCTAAAGTAGAATTAGTAAGTTTTGATTTCAAATATATAAAGGAATAATATATCGATACAGTAATGAATCAGGATTTTTTTTATTATAATATTTATTTTTAACATTATTTTTCAGCCTTTGTACAATCAGCCTACTGATACTGCAGTGTATCATGAAAACAAACGAAAGTAAGTTTATTACGAATTACGATACAGGCAGGTGTTGAGTTACTGCAGTCTCCGTTTTTTGGTCTATAAACCCCTAAAACTTGTTGAACATCCATAAAAACGGAACTTGGTATCTCAAGAGACTTGCCTATGCTTTCGAATTTGAACTCTTTTGTAAAGTTTAGAATGGTTTACAAGAACTCTTTTTGTTTAGAATGGTTTTATGATGTGTATTTAATGTTTTTTTTTTTTGTAGATTCATAACGTTTAAGAAGAAATTAATAACATATTTCAAGAAGCGGCACCATGAACGGCAGTTCCGGGAACAGTATTTGACGGATACGTACAATAAACTAATGCAGCAATGGTTAAGGAAGGTCGATAGGATAGAAAATAGTGCAAAAAGAAAGTAAGTCAAAATTGCTCGGTGTGCATTTTTATTCTTTCAAATAGATGTTTAATTTTATACACTTTATATTAATCTCACTGATGATGATGCCAGTTGTGAGTCGAAACATAGGGCAACATCTGGTGATGAATACCAGTTTCAAAATACACATTTATATTAGTTTCGGTTGTGAGTGAGAGGGTGACATCTGGTGGTAACATAAGATTTTCAAAATAATACCAGTTTCAAAATACGTATTTATATTAGTTTCAGTTGTGAGTGAGATGTTACCACATCTTGGTGGTAACATAAGAATTCTAAAATACATGAAAAAAGTTGAAACTGGTTTAAATGCACCATTTAATATAGGCCTACTGTATATTAAATGTATGTCAGCCTATATGACATAAAGTGTGTATTTAGAAAATCATTTTTTAGTGCACTTGTTTTTAATAATATGAATATGTTATGTAACTTTCATTATGTATTTCTCAATACTTAAAAATATCTGATTCATAACAGAGCGAAAGAAGCCAAAATGAGGGAGTTTTACGAAAAACAATTTCCTGAATTGAAGAAACAGAGGGAAGACAAGGAACGGTTTTCAAGGTAATTTTTTGAGAGATATCACGAGATTTGAGATTTATTATTATTTATTTTTTATGCATGCTTTAAACCTGCTATTATTTGGGTGTTTTGGACTAAATACCACACATTTGAGCACATGTTTTGAATGTGGGATTTTACCAAGATTGACAAGTGTTGAGTTACAGAGCTGGTTTGGTCTTTGATGAACAAAACTTGTGTTGATTCACTGATAATTGTAAATTATTGCTATAAAAATTGGCGATTATGTAAACGTACTTGTTGTTTTATAAGATAAACTAGGTCCTTTCTTTTTCCTAGAAGTTTTCAGTTACGTGATAAAACACGTTCAGAGTGCTCAAGTGTGTAGTTTGCATGAGTAGGTGCATTTCAAATGTGTGTGGTAGTGCTTGGTATAACAAGTATGGATGGAGTGTGTATATGCTGCAATGATGACGAACATGAATCAACATGATTGGGTCATTCGATTAATGTGCTGGAATTGAGGCTTTCTGGAAATATCGAACAAAATTAAACAGACGTAACGCAATATCAGGGTGTCCCCCATAAGATGCCAACATCTGGCATATTAAAATTTTGGCATATCAAATGATGAAACACCCTGTATTATTGTAAAAATAGCTCTCATTAACTTATGGGGGTTGCATAAGAAGTTAGAGTATGTGATAACGAAATTTGAAATTTTTTGTAATATCGCTGTGTAAAAACAGATTTATTGAAATAGATATGAAATTTCGTTTTTTAGTGAGTGAAAGAAATTAGATGTAGGTTTTTAACCTGCAATCAATATCGGGTTATTGCGAAGGTTGTTGCATGTTTTTTTATACACGAAAACAGTCTGACAACTTTGGCACTAGCCCAATATTTCAAAGCCTGAATCATGTTGACGAGTGCATGAACCTATTGCTTTTTTAAGTATTGTATTCCTTTCGTTAGTAATATTATTCCAACTATTTCGCTTTACTATCGTTATCTGTTTTGTTTTGTTTTGATTATGTTTTGTTGATTTTCTGTTCTGTTCAATACTTATGAACATTGTGAGTCTAGTGTTGAGCTACTTCTTTTACAAAAGTTTATGAATCCATTTTAAACAGAATTGAACATTGTTGATTTGAAATTGAACTTTTTAAGTTTAATTGTACAGAGTGCCCCACGAAAACAGTAACTTTTGCTATAGATGTGCACTGCACATTGTGCAGCATGGGCTACCACTCTTACTTGGGGCACCTAATATAATTGCTGATTCGGTCTTGAAAATGCCCGATAAGAGAACGTTAGCCAAGACATGTGACTCACCCTGTGTAGTGGTTTTTTTTCTTGTGTGCATGTTTTAAAGGATCTTCGAAAGGATTGGTGGAAAGAGTTTGTGGGTATATGGCAGGTGTGTCAACCTTTTTTTTCTGCCCCTTTTTCATTGTTGGCCATGCTTTAGAGTCGGTACGCGCATTCGGAGCGATGCCGAATTAGAGGAGATCATGGACGGTCTCCAGGAACAGGAGCTGGAAGACAAGAAAATGCGCAGCTACGCCGTCATTCCTCCCATCTTGCTCAATGCCAAGCAACGCCTTGTTCGATTCGACAACAACAACGGCCTCATCGAAGATCCAATGGCTGAGTACCACGAACGCCAGATCATGAACATTTGGTCGGATCAGGAGAAGGAGCTCTTTAAGGAAAAGTTTATGCAGCATCCCAAGAATTTTGGACTTATCGCATCCTACTTAGACCGAAAAAAGGTTCGTTTCAGTTCTATGCTATTTTTGATTTAATTTGTATGTGTTAACTGTTTTGCTTTAGTCACTTACAATTTGACAGACAGACATCACTTGTATCATAAAATGTATCACAAAGCACAAAGTCCATATAAACATGGGTTTTGAAATGCCTCTTTTCTGAATTAATGAAGTCACTTAAATGTATAGTCCTGCTGTCTTATAATAGCTGTATGTAAGTATGTGCAAATGAGTATGCATTTCCGGACCCATGTTTATATGGACTGTTTTACTTTTGTTTTGTTGCGTCTGTGGTTGAAATTTGACTAGACCTTTCAGTAACATTGTAAAACATCCATACAAAAATGTTAAATGTAGCGAGGAACATCTGTAATCGCTATAATGACTGACTACTTTTAACTATTTGTTTGAGTTGCGTTTAAGAATGATGTACAGGAGGTCCTTGATTCATGTGAAAGTTCTGTTTTACACAGATATGGGATAAAATCATGAATCTTCATAGTCTATATATAAACGCTTAGACTGAGGTTGAAGCCTCAGCTCCATTGGCCATTCAGATGTGAGGCATGACATTGACCAGTCAGGTGCAAGGCATGACATTGGCCCATATGCACAAAGTGGTACGTTTCTTGGTCATTGCTGATCATTCTGGAGGCTTCCTGCTACACTATTTTCATGGCCATAGTTGTGAACATAACCTGTTGTACAACGGACCTACTCACTAGTTGAATATAAGAAACTTTCATAAGTTGATGACTTCCTGTACAGTGTACATGAATAATAGATGAGAAAAAATCAACTTTTATGGGTACGTGTGGCATTCATACCACTCTGGTATAACAAATACACGTCGAAATGACTTGTTACGACGTATGCTTATTGAGAGCAATTTATATGTAAGAATGATTGGCAACTTGAGAATAAATATATTTTTTTAGTTTTGAAAATACAACATAATGAAAAAAAAGTTAAAAGATAACTATTGGCTTATATGGTAAATTTGTAACTAAGTCCCATCCCTCTTAACGGCCAATACAATTTGAAATTTTTGCACAAAAAAAGCTTGTAGGGTAAATGCAACATGATCCAGAAATCTATATAATCTGTAGTCTAACCTCTGAGACATCTGGGACTCGCCAGTTGCTTGTTTATTTTATTTAGGGTTGTACAATTTTTTTGTCCTATCTTTTAGAGTGTTGCAGAGTGTGTGCAACATTACTACTTGACAAAGAAGAGTGAGAATTACAAACAGTTACTAAGGAAGCAGACTGCCAGAAGGAAAAGGTTTCCGAAAATGCAACAAACTGCTGCCGCTGCCTCATTGGTAATATACATTATTATCGACTGTTGTTTTATTTTAGTGAGATTTTGTAAGCTTTATTTTATATGATTGGATCAGTCGGTTAGCTTGATGTGCACAATGGTCACCAGCAATCAGATAATCAACTGGTGTTCCTCTCCCCTCTAGTAACACTTGTTGGTATAACAACTCACACATAACTTATTGACAAATGTTTTTCAATTAATGTGGTTGCCATTGTTTTTTATATGAGTGTTTTTGTTGTCAAAGTTTATCATTCTGCTCTGCATATAGGAGAAGAATATATATGTACGGTTTATTCCTCGTTATCTGCGGTTTTGATGTTAACGGTGAATTTATTAGTATCCTCAGCATTGAGTTGTTCTTTTTACAACTCCAAACTTGTTTAATAAAACATTTTAATATTGTTTGTTCGAATTGCTTGCCAGTGTTGGTTTATATATTACTTCACTAGATGGCGTTATTTTCTTTATTGATAATATTTTCACCCATAGATGGTAATTCTGGTATATATATGTTGTATTTTTTAATTTCAGAAATTTAATTGAAAACCTAATGGTGACTAATACTGTTTGCATTGCCTGCAAGAAATACAGTTTATGTATTTCTCCACTAGATGGCGTTACTTTATCCATAGATAATATTTTCACCCATAGATAGCGATACAATATTATCTGGTAGATGCATAGAAGTGATGATTAATTTACTGCAAAATACATTTAGTTAACACAATATATGCTCTAAATGAATGTATTGTTAACTGAGCAAAAAGTTATGTATTTAATGTAGTTACATGTTTCCCATAACGTCTCTTTTTAAATTGAACTTTCTTCTTCAAGTGGTCGTTTTTATAACTGCAGTACTTTGTTGGAATGTAATCCCTGCGGATAACGAGGAATAGTTGTAGCTCATAATGGAGACTTGCACATGCCTGACTCAAATTTTTGCTTAGGTTACGATAAATATATCGATCCTATTTTGAGGAATAATTTTGCATTTTTTGAGTTCAGAAGTGTGAACTGAGTATTTTCTCATTTGTTTGCAAATGACATTAATTAGGCATACAACAAAAAATTAATTTAAGTTTTCTTTGAGCTGTTAAGACTGGTGTTTATACCGCATTTTTATTCTGACAGATCACAATTTGGTTGTTAACGATGGTGTTAATTGTAATGGCATGCGAAAAAAAATAGTAAAACATGAACAACTAATGGGTGTTTTTTGTTTTGTTTCAACAGACAACTGGTGTCACGACCAGGCAGGGTGCAGCTAATGCCCAGCCAGACGATGCTGGGAAATCTTCTAGTTCAGCATTAGCGAGTAGTAATGTGAATCCGGCATCCCAGAATGGAATTCGGGAGAGCAGGGATTCGGAAAAGGAAAACATGCTTAGCAATACAAGGTAAATTGGAATTTTGTCATAATTTTGCTCCGAGTTGTTAATTAAACAAAATATAGGTTTCTAAAGACTGGCTAAGCAAGATATCAAATGTTGTGTTTACAAATAATGGATAAGAACTCTAATGCACTGAATTTTCTCTTGGAATGAATGTTAGATTTTAATTTACTTTGATTTGATTGGCCAGTCATTCAAATTCATGGTAATGTCTTTGTAACGCCACCCGAGGGTATAGAGCGTAACTATCGTGACGGAAGCAAACGCTAGCTCCAAGTGATAAGAACTTGATGGAGTGTTCAATATGTATGAACGTTTTGTAGAACATTTTCTAGTTTTTTTCTTCATTGGGGCAGATATCAAGATTTGTTGTTAAATTCTGGCATCTCTTCAGAGTTGACACATGATAGTATAAACAATACCCGGTGTAGTTTAGAGTGTTTAAACAACGAGTTCACTACAGTATAAAATGATAAGCTTGTGCTCTTGGAATGTGCTCATTAAGCAAGGTGTGTTCTGCAAACGAAGTTATCATATCACAGCACACTATATGATGGTGCATTCTGTTGGTGAACATTGCAAAATCGATTTTGCCATAACGGTTATCTAACGGTTATTACCAACAACACAAGAGTTTTGTGGTGTAAAAATTTTCTTTGTTATTTAAAATGAGCTTAAAATCTTGCAACCCTGACCAGGTTTCCTTATATCTGCTGAAAGTCACTTTGAATTCACGTACTCTCTGACTGTAAGTACTTAACCAAGTAGTTGTTAAATTAATGAGTACAACAGAAACGAGATTGATTGTACTTGTATGGAAAACGCTGTTCTGGACGGCTTGTCTTTTATGTTGAGTGATTCGATCTAGCGCTTCGAACTGGTTTGAACTTCGAATATGAAATGGACCACAGTATAACTAATCTAAACATGATCACACCTGCAAAACAAAGTGAATTCAGTTCAAATGGTTTATTTTCAAAAACTATTTGAACACTTGAGATCGCAATGTGAAACGTACAATTACATGATCAAAATTGCAGTGTCGATCTCAGTGCCAAACGTACATTTACATGATATCTTCTGCAAAACAAAGCGAATTTAGTTCAAATATAGTTTATTTTCAAAAACTTTTATCTACTTCTATGATGGTTTCCAATATTACATCAAATAAGTGATTAATATAGTTATAGCTGTGGATCAATTAGAAGTCAACTACTGTATAAGTAATTACCCAGTTTTGCAGGTGTGTCAGATTCACATAAAATGCATTACTTCACATCTCTACATAGTAATCTCTAACAATATAATTTGCTTGGTCTGTATGTTTGTATGTCTGTCACACCGAAATCAGAAATTTTATTTTGCACCTCCAAAACATTGCAGCTGCTCAATTATTACTCTTAATATAATACAGTAGAATGACCATGTTGCCAGGCAACATGAGCTAAAATGTTTCCCTCATTGTTGACAATAGTGGCTGTGCTCACCGAATGTGTCCATGACAACTACCTCAAGCTAAAAAGTATAATATCTATAACCTCAACGGCAATTGGTTAATAGCATCACATGATGCTGAACCCGGGAATTCCCTGTCAATGTTGATGGGAATATTTTTTCCCCATAATCATTACTGATGGGAATAAAATTATATTCCAGATATATGAAATATTTTAATTTAATTTAGCAATTACAGTATTTGATGGAAAATTATGGTAGGAGTTTGTACAACTGTCTTTAACTGTTCACTGCGTTAACTGTGTTTCTTCATATGCAAGAATTATTTCACCAAAAAGATTTTTTTATCAGATACTGTGTATTTTTTTTGAGGGGGGAGGAGAGGATTTTTTCCAATTAGTTGAAATATTAACAAATTTGCTTCACTCAAATGCTATACATATTGCATAAGTGCAAATGATATTGATTATTCACAAGAACAATCAGAAAAGACTTAAGTGAAATCGCTTCCACTTTCATTGATTTTGCATAGTCTTCATTTAATTAATTTTTTTATCCTCCCCCCCCCCCTCTCTTCCCTCTTTTTTTTTTTTGCCTTTGAGCAAACATCATTTATCTGTTGATTGTTCAAATATTTGACAATCCCTTCAGAGAAATTCAGTCGAAGGAATTAAACAGTGGTGGGAAATAAACCAAGCATCATCGGGTTCGGATAAAAATGGAACTGAAGAGATAGTTTCCAATCTTGATCGAGAGAACGGGTATTTTGGAAATTCAACCGAGGAAAAAATTGGCTGATGTATTATTTGCTTTGCAAATTCAGCCAGTTTAATGATGAAAAAAATCTATCGGGACAAAATGATGAAACTATATTTGCAGTCAATTACATATTGTGATTTATTCATATTTATCTTAAATATAAATGCAGTGGTTTTTTGTATTCCTTCATATTGTACAGGGTGTTCCTAAAAGATTCAGCCAAATTTTAAACACATGCTATAAATTAAAGCAAACAGTCCCATGTAAACATGAGTCCGGAAATGCAGACTCATATGAATTCCAAACAGTGATTATGAAACAATCAGCCTGCGCAATTGTGTAATTTCACTTCTCTGAATGGAAGTAATTCTGGACTCCTATTTATATGGGTTGTTTGTTTTGGTTTGATGGTTAAAATTTGGCTATTTCTTTCAGAAACACCCTGTAGATCATTAGTTCATATGTAGGAACTCCTTGATTTATGCTATATTGTAGTACATTACACATTTTCACTTGTTTCTCACTTTGTTTGTTGCAGTGAAAAGTCTGACAAAGAACGTGAGAGGAAGAAAGAGAAAGATTCTGAAACTGGCGACGAGCAATCCGACGACAACGATGGCACTAATGACAATCAAGGTAAGAAATACATTTTTGTTGCATTAAATTTACAATATATCATAATGGCAGTTGTTGTGTCCGTGCCTAAAACAAAAGGGCGGAGTCAGAACAACGATGTTTGGAAATGCGTCGAAATAACTGCACAAACTTAGCGTCATTTTTTAAACTACGGTGTTTCATTTTTGGAACTGGCCTTTGGCAAGCTGTACCTCAAAAGTAATCTCAAACCCAAGCATACATTTATTAAAAACCACGAAATACTGCTTTCTGAAAGTAAATTATTTTCCCATACTACCAAGATGGAAACATTCTGTTTCGATGGCGATAATGCCTATATCTGTAGGACTAGAAATAGCCTGGTGCCATAATAGCATCTCTCTTACCTCTCCTTCGACCTTCTCTCCACCATATAATGGAGTCGTCCAAAACATTCGCTGAAGCTTGGCATTCTACAACAGAGAGAGAGGAAAATCTGGGTAAATCTTAGTATTAATGATTTAATTTGTTTTGCTAATAAATATCCTGGATATTTGTATTTCTTAGTGCAATACAACAATTGTTGTGTGTACAAGAATTATTTATTATTGCGTTGGAGATGTTTTATGTTGCAAAACGGTTTTCTCCTGTTCCATGATTTGAGGGAAAAAGTAGATTGAATATCCATGTAGTTCTTATTTTCATAACTGATGAATTGTTGATCTTTATTATCAGTAAAAATATTTTTTGAAGAATTTTTTCACATAACTGCCTGGGTCGACGTTTTTTTGTTTTTGTTGTTGCTATATTTCAGGACCTTTTATCTCCCTAGGAGAGGCTTCTTCAGGTACAAAAAATATTGTTTTGAACTGTTTACAGAGCCATCCTTAACCACAATGCTTTTAAACACTGATCAAATAGTGTTGGAATGAGTTTATATTTTGCATTATTGCAGCAAAGACATTGGCACAAGTGTCATTTTCTTGTTTTCATGTCATGGCGGGTTGTACACATTATTTTTGTGGCAGCCTAATTACTGGTTCTCACTTAACATTATCTTAATTACTAGTTTTATGGTTGTCAAATAATGATAATGAAGGGCCTAGAAGGTTTTACTCGTCAATAATGACGGAACGATTTTCAGAAACATTCTGATGCACTCTTGATTTGGAATTTTTTTTTTATTATGCTGATTTTTGTTTACATTAACATTATGTCACGTTGTTATGGTCCATGGTCTACGAAGTTGATGTGGTAAAATACTACACAACTATACATATAGTGAGCTATTCTCCATGTTGCGTTCATTGGTGTAATTTAAATGTTCATTAGCTTTGTTATGGTGAACCTTGTGAATCATGGGAGTTTTTCACCATAATTGAGTGTAAACAAAAAGCAGCATTTGAAATGCTTTTTGTTTACAAAAAGGGACAGATCTGGATAACTATATTCTTACATAGATAGTCTTGATTGATAGTTGTCGATATCAGATTGCTATATTTTGAGTACCACCGAACTATAGACTTCTAGAATACCGTCGAAAATTGCTTTTTTATACTGAAAATAAGTTTATGGCAAAATGGTTATTAATCAGCATCGCGTTAGGGCTCCACTAATATAGTAATGATTTACAATATTATGTAGTTACGATGATTTGAAGTTGCTCTTGCTCTTGTAAACTGATGATAGCAATGTACTAACAAGGCTTGTTTAGATTGCTTGCAATGGAAATCCATGAGCGCAAGACAATCTTGCTGGATTGAGAGTTTTTGTGCTAAAGTTTCACTATTTTGAAGGGTTTATTTTTCTTTGGATAGTCTTAGTTTGATGAAGACTCAATGTTATGTATGCCCTTCCAGAAAACGAAGTTTCTGTATTTTAACCCATTGAGTAACGCACTGGGTGAAATGTTGGACCATTGATCTCAATTCTCCCGTGTTAGTCAATTTCCTATTTTCGATCAATTTGCTTGCTCGATTTCCTCTCTGTATCCAGATTGATTCATCGTTTTCCATTACAAGCAGAATCTCTCTTTTTTCGAACATCCTGCAGGAGCAGCAAAAATCAACATGGCACTGCTAGATTTTCTAATAAAATTGCATTAGGGAAAAAGGCAAACGTGGCAGTCTTCTACATAAAGAAGCAGAAGAAAAAAAAATAAGTCTATTGTGAAAAGATTTTTTCTTCCTATTAAATTAAGCTGAATTATTGTTGAGGACAATCAGAATGCAGGAAAGGGAGGGGGGTGTAAGAGTAAATCTTTGTAGCCTCGGGCTGCATCAAGAGTCATTTACCTTTCATAGTGAGTTGTTCGTCATCCCCAGATGCACCTACTAATTGGTAGAATATTGGGATGAGAGAGATTTTCCACTCGTGCTTCTTTCTAAACAATGGAAATGGAGGATGACGCTATCATCTAGTTTGTTTGACCCTTTTCCCCCCACAGAGAAGGGCACATAGAACTACTAGTAGTGGTAGCTGTTTAAAAAGTTTTTCGCTATGTTTTCGATAATCGTAGCATGGTAAATGAAATCGAAAACGATGGTGTTTTTGCTTGGTCGTGCCGCAGCGATGAAGGTTCGCAAGGTGCAATCTCCTATGATCATGGTATGTAGAACTTCATATTCTTGATGCTCGGTGGAGTTTTGTTCTGTGATGTAAGCATTTTGCAATGAATGCCACCTAGGCAAATCGGAACAGTGTACTGTACGTAGTTGTACATTGTATTACTTATACAATGCACTGTGATAAATGATACTAACATTTTGCTATTGATAATATGAAAAGCTCTGGGCAATATAATGCTAAGCCACAGTTTTTTTGTTTTTTTTTTCAAAAATGACATTTATACATCAAAGTGTTTCTCAGTACTGTGTCTAGCTTGTTACTTTACCGCTTTCTGATTTTCTAGAAAATTGGCAGCATCATAATATAGAAAATCACTTTGTTGTTCAGTATGGTACCCTGTGGAGTTTTTCACTAGAAAAATGGCTCTTCTGAAGAATTTTTAAAATGTGGCTCATCAGTATATTGCCTAAAGCCTTTTATATATAAAGTGTCCACCATGAAACTTTAAAATTCTCTATTGAACTGAATGACAGTGTTAATAGTTTCATGGACACCTTTTAGTCTGTACTCAATATAGGTGATACCAAAGTTTTAGCCAAAGTCTTTTGATATGAAGTTTAGAAGAATGCTTAAGAGTGTTGTATTGGCAAAGATGTTGTTTTTTAATGGAAATTCTCATTAAAATGGTTTAAAAAAACGGATTGAGCATTTCATTTAGAAATAATGTTCATAACCTATTTATAGCAATTAAGTATTGAGTGAAAGTCTTGTAGTTGTACGCGATCCTTTTTATGCTGCAAACTTCGGACAACGTTGCAAATGGCAGAGATATGAAATGACTTTGTTTTAATTACCAAGTACAGACTTGTATTAAAAGAATTCATTTCAAGGTTTATGTTTTATATACAACATTAAAAAAGTGCGCAACTACCAATAGTTCATTCCACTCGTAGAGACACTTCATGAAGTTCTTTTACGCAATACAATAGATGCAATTTTGTTTCTACTGCGAAGGTCTTAATGAAATTGATATGGCCATTAGCCCATTATACACCATTGTCGATCGTAATCTGGTAATGAAAGCCAATTTACTACATAACCAGTGATAGTCATTATATTATGCTATACTTTCTAAAGTTTATTCACGATAGAGTGGTAGTGAGTTTAATAAATGCAGATGTTGAGTGGTATTGAAATTTTAAGATGTAAGTTGAAGAGCTTGGTGTAAAAGGGTGTTATATTAAGTAACATTTTGTACAATTTCGAGGAACGTGTTTAAAGATCCGAACTTGTTGTCTATGCTATGGGCTACTTCACACTTCTTGCTAGTACAAGAAGTATCTTTGCACATATTGTTTTACACAAACTTTTGCGACCGGAAGGTAGAATTGCACCTAACACATTCGAAAATGCTTCTGGCTAATTTTTGACAAAAATGTCACTTAGCTCCCTTTTACACCAGGCCCATCGATTATTACAGTACAATATTGCATTAACATAAGTATATACTGTAGTGTCTTGGTATCAAATGTGGAATTATGCAGTATCATGATGGTGGGTTGTTTACTCAAACGTTGTTTTCACGCAAATTTTTATTACACACATGTTTTACATTACTTACTAAATGTGTTATACAATGATGTCAATGTCATTAATACCGAACTTCGTGATTGGTTCGAAAGTTATTGCAAAGTTGTGCAACCAATGTTGCTCCGTACAGTTTCTCATATTGTTGATAGTTTGTCTTTGACAATAGTCGATTCTTTGGACGTGGCGTGACACATTTTACGATGCTTGTGGACAAAGTAATACGAGGGGAACTTGGATCCGCAAGTTTTACACGGGTAGAAGGGTACATTTAAGTCGCGCGGTTTGAAACTGTTAGTTACCTCTTTACACGTGCCTGCCTCGTAGATGGGATTGATGTGACGTCGCTTGTGTTTCTGGTAACAGTATCTGCTTTTGAAAGCATGTTTGCAGTAGACACATTTGAAAACGTTTGATTCGGTCGTCGAAAGCGTGATTGATGATTGCGTTGCTTTGTCGTCGCTGCTCATTTCTGCGAGGCTGCTTTTTTCCGAGTAACTGAGCACTAAGGAATCGTGCATACTGGAGTTAGAGGACGTTGAGCTCCACGATTTTTCATTTGAAAATTGATTAAATTCCTTGTTTGGCGTCGATGAGGTTTCGACGTCCAGATTGTTTGAGTCGGTGCTGTAAGCGTTGCTGTTGTCACTTTCATCCCCAGTGTATTCCTTCTTGTCATTGAAGTTTGACGCTGAACAGTGAGGAGACGATGGTGCTATTGTTTCGTCTTGGTAATCAGTCGGCTTGTTGCTAATGGTTGCCAACTCATTGGTGTGGGTAGTCATTTTGTCCAAGCATAAGTCGTGGATGTAATTCTCATTAGCGATGCGTTGAAAACGCACAGGCCCATCGCAGCAAGCAATGTCTATGACGACATTGCTGTCAGTGGGAACAATCTCGATGAAAGAATGGTGATGGCATTTGGGGTGACACACAAAGTCTTTAAGCGGAGAACTGGGTTGCATAGTTCTGTCAATCATTCTAACAGGCGTAGAGGAATTCAGCGTTGTCTCTGGATCGGCAACCGATTCATGTTCAGCGGTAGACATTTGTTCCGGTCCCACATCGTTGATACGGTTGAAAGCGTTTGTTTTGTTGAGCCAAACGGAACGTTCGATGCTGTTTAGTTGATTTTGCACCGTGTTAGGACTTCTTGGACCGGGCATGGAACAGAATACGCGCCTTTTGGGGATGGGACGTATGATGCCGTGTTCCAGTGGATGGTGGTTCTTTATTGCTACGGCAGACTGGTGAGTGGAAAGCAGATTGTATTGTAAGATGGGCATCAACAGGTTTTCCTGTGACAGGTTATTGGGTGTTGTGAGATGCCCAGTAGCGTTGGGAGAACAGGAGAACTGCACTCTACGTTGCTGTTCCTGCATCAGAAAGACTTGGCACACGTCGATCGCGTGAGGTATGTGCAGGAATTGCGCACAGAACAACACTTCGTAGATATTGTTCATGGTGACGGTCAATCGTCCAGTGTACATGAAATCGAGCAGTGCTGTGAACGCGTGGGATGAAATTCCCGACAACGATAATGGCATAACGTTGGGTGTTAAAGGTGCACTAGGTCCAAGAATGGATTTGAAATACCCGCTGTTGTCGACAAGCACAGAACGGTGAGCAGGAAACACTTGTCCACCGACCAAGAGCAGAATGTCTGTCTCTCGGTACATGGAGTGTTCACTTAGCCATTGATGAGCCATGAACATTGATTGATTGGGTTCTAAAGGGGAAAAAAGAAACATTTGAAATTGTTTATCAGTGCAACACTGCAATCATGAGTCACTTATTACTAGTGGCTGCAAAATACAGGGAGACATTTCAACCTAAAATTTGTTAACATATTGCTTTGTGGTTGAAAAAGAACATTTTCCTGTTGTTTTGGGTGTGCCATCAAAGATTTCCCAATACTAATTGGTTGGAAATGCAAGTTCAGAGACCATGAACATAATGGTACTAGAAAAACATACATAGCGATCTCTAATGAGTACTCTTGGAGGTTATCCTTCCTTAAATCCAAGAAAAGTACCATAATGGGCATTTTGTGACTACTGGTCAAAATTAGTATCAAATATTTTTTGTAACATTTTGACTGACTATTATCTAAAATTGAGATTACTGTATCCTTCAGATACTGTAAGCTGCTCGTGGATCTTTGATTATTGTAAACATTTTGCGTTTATAAGTTTTATGTGGTTGAATAAAAATAGTGAAGAAAATGCAAAGATGATATACAGAACTGTGACGATAATTCTAGATTTAAATTTTGCAAAAACCTTGCAGAAATGAAAAATCGCATATATCGAAATTTTCACAATGGGAAAAATCTATTCCAGTGACCACGATCTGCTTAACACATAGCAAAGTATACATTGTAGATGAAAAGCAACAGTTGCGTGAGTGTTCAGTCACTTGTGTGAGTGTTCAGTCACTTGTGCATCACCCACCATACAAAATCGCATAATATAAAAAGATTTTTCTTGCATCTGGAGGTTTTCTCATCGTCACATAATAGCGAAATTACATATACCGAAATCTTATAAAACAAGGACTCCATGTGATTTGGAAGTTGCTAGTATGCAACTTGTGAAATATCTTAAGTGTTTATTTGCACAAGTTGAATATGCTAGGCGAGAGTACTATATGAATGTGCATGTCAAAGAAGGGGTGCTAGCGTCGTGATTTCACAGTTCATAACACATTTGATTAGGTTGATCAATTATAAAGCATGTAGATTGTACATGCAATGAAGTGAAAGTTCTACATTGCAGTACATTCACTCCACAGCCAATTAAAATATAGAAAATAAGACATAATAGTCACTTACATGTCCAGTATCAGTGGTTCATCAGTTCTTTTCCATTTCACACAAGATTCATCGGATGTTTTCAAAAATAACGAGTCTCGTGAAGTGAAATGCCAAGTTTTGCCCCTGGTTTTGATTAGCGGTTCTCCACTGGATTTGCTTAATAAATGCACACCGTGGAGCCAAAGTCTCCAGCTTTATAGAAACACTCGGTGTGCAATGGTCCCGCCCTCGGTTCCATGTCGAATGACTTTGAGCAGTCTTCTTTTGTGTGGTTACTGGAACAACATTTTCAGCAGCAAATTCAATATAACTAAAATCTCAGGCTCCACTCTTGTGCAAGTAGAGAGATGATCTCCAGGGAGTACCTTGAGCATGCATGATGAAAAGCTTTGCGGTTGCATGAATGATTCTGGGGGTTGATCTAGAATTAATAAAGTGGAAACGACCGCATATCGATATGCTGTGCCACTGCTGCTGGGTCTTTGCGTTATTCGTCGTCTTGCCCGTCGTCATCGTCCCATTCCATCTCTCCAGTGTCGCGATTGTCGTTTGTTGTCATTCTTTTGCAGTATGTTTGTTTTTGAAAATTAGAAAGTTATTAAGCTGCTTGTGTCAACACGAGGGGCACCTCTCCCGTTCTTTCGACCATTTAATGGAATGAAGCCTATCTGGAAGCCTTAGGCCATCTTTTCAATCTGCAGGGGGGTATAAAAAAAATTGAACGTGGAGGGGTGGGGTTTTGTTTCACAGAACATGGCTAATTTCAGACAATTTCTTTCTATTTTATTTTTTTTTTTTGTAGATTAAAAATTAAATATGCCCAATCAATGAAAAGGTTCATTTTTTGAATGAAAAAGAAAATTCGGTTGGTGGTTCTGCATTGGTTGAATTCTGATAAGAAATTTTATTCCGTTACTTCAATAGACATTTTTTGTTTGTTTTAAATGTATACTTTTATTTTTTCTTCTTACTTGCTTTACAATTTTATTTTTCATTTTTTTTTAAAGTTTGGACTGAACCGAGTAATTTAATTAATGAAGTTATACATAATTTATGACACACGTATTCCAAGCAACAATTTTTTTTCTTACCAATTTTTAATTACGAACGTGTTGCCAGGATTTTTCAGACCAAACAAAAACAAAAATATTTCTGAAGCAGTGTGCAACTTCCTTTGAGATATAAATGAATGGCTGCAATAACATGTTCATTTGCATTTTATGAGAATCCTGAAACACAGGATGTCCTTCAACCTGTTGCATTGTCAACTAATACACCTTGCCAAAAATTATGGAATTCCAGCGATAAACAGGATCTCTACAACATGCTGTGCCTACTGTACACACTTTACCTTCACTCTTATCTTACTGTTAACTATGCATACCCCACATGCATCATGTACTGTACATAGCCTATGTATAAAATGTATGCAAACATGTAAATGTGCATTACATACCTATATGCAATATAGGAGTATAAAAATGCATACATTTTAAAATATGTATGTATGTATGAACAAGACTCGGTGATTTTCGACGAGAGGGCCATTTTAATTTTGGTAATTGCAAAAACTGATTGCAGTATCAATATTTAAAATGGAAATTAGAGTGCACTTATGTCCTCTCTTGGAAGTCTAGTGTGGAGCGCTTGTTGTGATCCACAGTGCAAGCAAATTACCTTTTGTCTAATTCTTTATAAAATTTTGCTGAAAAAAAAACAACTTTTCTAATAATTCATTGAACTAAACTTGTGTTGCTGACATTTCAGACTTAAAACTTATTATGATGATATATCGAAATTTGAATGACAAATATATACATTGGTTATAAATCATGTGATTGACATGTTGACTGAATCTGAAGATGAATCTAATTTATGTTTGCTTTCTCTGCTCTGTGTAAACACAGTAAAAAAAGTATTGTTCTCTATTGGTTAATTCAAAGGAAATGGAAGAGGTTTTGATAATCAATATGGATAATTAAGCGTCCCTCTGATAAAGACTCAGACACTCGGTCAATTGAGTTACAAAGTGAAGTCAGTCAAGCGCAACAGAAACCATACTTGTAACGAACGATTAATTTACGATGCAGTTAATTAACTTTTTAGACAATACAATGGATAATTAAACTATCCTGTATACAATGAAAACCGATATCTTTGTATAATTAAAGTGTTATAATTTATTTGAAAATGATGTGCGGTAGAACTGTAAACAACTATGATCACCTTGATGAGATGCATAAACTGTTTAAAAACTGAATAATTTTGCATTTTTGATATTGTAGGAGAAATCGATCAAAACGTTATGGTTAAGAATTTTTTATAAGCAAAATCCTGGGAAACTATGCAAAAAATGCATAGTTTACTTCATAAAGTATATTAATAGCTCCGAAGATGGAGCCACCATTTTAAGGATCTTTGTCACTTTTTAAGCGCATTCTACTTACTGTACCACAGGAATTTTGATTTAATGAGTTTTCAGTGGTTTATTTCTGTGGTGAAACAAAACAATAACATTTTCAGCAATTTGAAAGTTATCACATGTCACTTTTGGATAGCCCAATTCAGCATTCATAACGTTAATGTAATTGAACATGATTTATAATAAAAATAGTTTAGTTGAACTAAAAAACAAAGCAAACATGATGAGTCATATAGTTCTTGACAAGAACTCTGCAAGAGTCAAAGGGCAAAAATTTAATACCATTTCTTTTGATGCATGGTCATTACCTAATTGGTCAGTTAAATTTCGTCATTTGAAAGGAAGAAAGTGAAAAAAGTATTGTTTTGTATATATTTAAGAATAAAAAAAAATTCATAATGAAAAATTTCAAGGCAACTGACTACCTGTCCCGCTGTTTTCAGCTTTGTATGTGCTGTTTCTCAGCAGGAAAATAGTCACTTGAACTTGTCATCCACCCCCTTTCTAGTTTGAATTCAAGGTCACTTTGAATATAAAGTGGGTGGAACAACTCAACTCACTTTGTTCAAGTTGCTTGTTGCATGTTTGGTTTGTTGGGTTTACCTTTTTTTTTCTTTTTATCCTTTCTTACATCTTTAAAAGTTGTTACTTTGGGACAAGTCAGTTTGTGCAATTCTTTATGAAAGAATTGCTGTTGTTTGACAAATTCGAATTTTTCCTATTGCTCAATTATCCAGTGGTTTTTGATATTTTGTACTCGATATTATCTAGAAGTTACCTAGGAAGCTGGAATAAGTTACCATTGCCACTATATACCACAATAGATTATAGACTACCATCGGTAGGAGTGTCGTATCAGTATATTCAAGAAATTGGTCTTTTTGATTCTTCAATGAATATCAATGCGCAATTATTAAACATTGATAATTCTTACCCAATATTATCTAGAAGTAACTTGGGTAGTTGGAATAAGTTATAATTGCCACTGTACCACGATAGGTTATAGATTACCGTTGGTAGGAGTGTCTATCAGTAGGCTATGTTCAAGAAATTCGTCTTTTTGATTCTTCAATCAATCACAATGCGCAATTTTTGAACATTGATAATTCGTACTCATCTGGAAGTTACTAGAAGCTGGAATAAAGTTACTGTTGTGACTATACCACAATAGGTCTTATACTACCATTGGTAGGAATGTCTTTATCAGTATGTTCAAGAAATTGGTCTTTTAATTATTCTTTTGATTTGTATTCTTTTATTTGGTATTTATTGAAATTGGTCTTCAATAAATAACAATGCGCAATTCTTTTGTTGTGTATAAAATTGACTCTCTTCGGTGCTGTCCAACTTGTCATAATTGACAATTTATGAGTATCCAACAAGGGAAGATAAGCGTATTAAATTATTGCTTGACAACAAATGGACAGACGTAACAGTAATCGAGGATGATAGGAACATGGAAGTAATGTTCATTGTTTGGAATTCAAGGCCACGCACCTAGGGGGGAAAAATGCAGATATACATTTCAATGCTATGCAAATGGAATCTTAATGAAATAGTTGTCATTTTCTCCCAACCATCAAAAGGGAGAGAGAGAGAGAGAAAATGTATGCAGGGAATTCCCAATTTATATGACATTTTGCTATTATGTATGCTAGCAAACAGCAGAAGTTTTCAATAGAAACTTGTTTGTGTCAAAGGTCTTGCGAATGGATTGAGATGTGGAAAACAAAGAGACGCTGGAGTAAAAGGATATGGATCAGTCGGGTATTAATTTCCTCTTAATGCGTTGCATCCTATGCACGGACAGGGAAAAAAACCAGGAGCGTTGGTGAGAACTGTGAAAACAATAGCCTGTTATAAAAAAGAAAAGACATCCATAATAATTCTGAGAGCTTTTTACGAACTTGTTGCCGATCCACCTCCTTGAGCATCAGCTTTAATTGGCATAAGAACAGGTTGATAAGAAGAAGAAGTCCCTGCAACTCCTTCTCTTCTTAGCTCCTCCTCCTCCTTTTTTTTCTTCCTAATCATCATCATCATCATCCTAATTTATTTATTTTTGGCTGTGTAAAATCATAGTACAAACATCTGCATTCCAAACAACTTGTGCGTGTGTGTGATTCTCGAATAGTATTGTTTGGGACGATCCAATTTTTTTTTATTTATGTCTTTAGAGAAAAAAGGGTTTGACTTTGTGGTGTTATTTCTTGTTGGTTTGTCTTCTTCTTCAATCCTATCTTTCCTCTTCTCCAAAAAAAACCTTGGCAGTTCACCTTGACCCATAAGGCAGCTTGGAGCCATAGGCAGCAGGAGTAGTAGTAGCTTGCTAGCACTACCATGGTTGGTCGCTTGCAACATATCTTGGTTCATGTTTGTATGTGTATCTATGTTTGTATGTGTGTGTAATGCATATGTTCTGGCAATGACTGCTTCTTCTGGACATCATTTCAAAACGAAATGCTGAAGGAGAGATTTTGCATGGATTTACGCATTTGGGCAACACCGCCCAAAGTTTACTACCGATAGACCCAAGATAGATATATAAAAATACCTTTACGAAAGGTAAGCAAATGATGTCTTGGTAAGCGAATAATATGACAGTTATTATGTTAACTAGGAAATTTGCATGGAATTATGCATTTGGGCACTAATGCCCAAGGTTTACCACTGATGGACCAAAAATAGATACAAGATAGAAAAAAACAAATACCTTTATGAAAGGTAGGCAAAATATGTCTTTGAACAGATATGTTATGTTAACCCAAACAATTTGCATGGAATTATGCATTTGGGCATCACCACCCAAAGTTTACCTTCCCAAAAAAACAACACATTTATAAAAGATACTTGTGGCAAATCTAAATGTCTTGAGGTACAGTTATTGTGTTAACTCAATGATTTGGTTTTCCATAGATGAGTTGATTTACCATCGTCTTTTACACAAGACAATGACTAACGTGTTTTTAAGGTTTGGTTAGGAATTTCGAAGTTTTACTAACACTGACTATTTTTAACATTATGTAGTCAAGGCGAAACTTTGGCTTACAAAACATCGTTGATTTTGTGGTCTTTAACTTGACTTAATTTCGTTTGTCTCGGAGTACTTGCACAATAGGTTTATTTTTGTTTAGTTAACTATAGTTTATTTGGGGGGTGTTGCACAATGATGGTAATTGCAGCTAATGAACTGTGAAAAACGTAGTGAAGTTTGTTCTATTGGCCAATTATCCTGAAATCTCTATTATTCACAGCTTTTATTTTATATAATGGTTCATTTTGTGTATGTCATTTTCACAAAATAAGCAGAAAATATAATTTACTCTATGATGTTGACAATAGTGTTTTTGTTGTTGTTTTATCATGCATCTTATAATTAAATTTGGGAAATTTCACTTTAAAAATTTTTTCAAACAAAGTCATGTAGCAATGACTTTGTGCCTGATGGGTAATGCATTATTTGTTTATAAAATGAAATTGCTACATAATTTGTGGTTTGTTGCAGTGATATAACTATATTACAAAATTACAAACATAGCATAGCTTTTTTTCGTATATTACAATGTAAATAACAAGTATTGAGTTGCGTTTGTCTCCTTTTGTTCACATCATACATGTCAATAAAATTAGGTTGCTGAGAAACATAATTAACGATAAGTGTATCGTTAATTATGTTTCTGAGCAACCTAATTTTATTGACATGTATGAATGTTGTAATGTAGCTTTTACTATAACTTATCCATCTTAATCCAATTGCATTTCTTTATTTGAAGTTTTAGTATGATAATTTGTCAAAAGCAAAACATCATGCTTCCGAGTAGTGACAAAAAATAAACACTTTGGTTACTTTCCAAAATTTCAACTGTTAACAGCTATTTATCTCGATTTAGCCATTTTTTTTATGGTGTGTTCAGCAAAAAGCATAAAAAAGTTTGTTGATGAAAATTTTACTCACTCTATGGGATGAGAAGAAAAATAACTTAGCTAAACCATCAGTTTATATGTTCTCAAAAGTATGGCAAGAAAAAAAAAAGTTGTCTGGTAACCTTGAGTTTGGCAACTGCGTTTCAAGTCAAATGCATAATCCTTCTTTGTGGTTTTTTACTATATATTCAAGAGTGTGGTTCGTTTTTTTACTCTTTATGCTATAAGTGGATTTGATATTTTTCACTGCAAAGAAAACGAATTTGGATTTTATGTAGGTAATGGGTGCGAAATTAATTGAATGCTTAGAAATGCTGTTTGGACAAATGTCTTGGTTTCAAAAGGTCTAGTTGAAAAACCATTGTACAGAAGTAGGCTTAGGGTTCCAATTACTGGATTTGTTCGAATCACAAACCGAAACATGGTAGTTAGATGTAGATGGTGAATTGTTAAGGGAATCACTTGAAAGAGAACAGCAGTACAATGTAGTCAAATTTGACAATCAACTCGCTGCTTTTGTACTTTTCCTGTGTTTCGCAATTTGCAAAATCTTAAAATGAAATCAGAAGTTGGATGTGAGAATTGTGGTTAATTCTAACTACTTGTGTATGTGGTAATAGTAGTAGTAGTGGTACCATATACTTTGTTGTACTACTTTTATAGTAAAAGCACGAAGTTATAACTCCATGGTTATTCAGCATATTATTTTGGAAGCTATTTTTCTTCTGGTGGTTGTTGTTGTTTTTCTGTTAATCTGATCATTTGTACGTTCTTGGTCACTGTCGTAAAAACCTTCAACTGCAAGCATAGTATTTGAATACATAATATGTATGTATGTTTGGTTAAGTTGCAGCAGTCTAACTGAACTGAAGTATCAAAATACACAAATTACTTTCTGTTCTAGTTTCCTCTATAGGGCACCTATTTTTTCTTCACATTTTGAGGGTTTACCAAACTGATGTTTCCTTCAAACTAATTAGATTTCATTTTTTGTTTCATCGAGTGAGTTGCCATATCCACCATATGAGACTTAGACTTCCAAATTGTTTTGGAGGAACATTTAGGTTTTCACTTTTTTCATCAATTCTTGTTCAAGACGATTCTTTTCAACTTCAATGAAAAAGACAAATCATGTTGATTTTGGCTACACTCGTGTTGGGCTTCACACAGACAAAAAGTCAAGATATTGTATTCGAATTAGATGATGAACAACAAACACAGGGTTTTTCACATTTTCAGGGGGCCTGGTCAGAGTATTAGTGCTTGCTTAATGATTGTCATTTCAGATGTGGATAAACCCTGACTCATATCTACATCCAACATCCAATCAGCTGTTACTGTTTCCACCATTGGCAATAATGAAATTAGTGTTGGGATTCAGCCACATATGAAATAAATTTTATCATCTCCGATTAGACCTGTGCTTGGAAATTCAAGACCCAGGATTTACCAAGGTTTCATCAAACGAATTCAGGCTTCATCTGTTGTCATAGCAGCAGAATGAGATTTGTTCCAGAATGGTAGGAGAAACATGTTTCACTCAAATATGTTTTTTTCAACAATTACAACATTGCAAACATGGCCAATTTGTTGCTAAAATATAACCACCATTGTTGAAATCAGACCGAAAAAAGAATTATGCATTTTATTAGTGTTGGATTCTAAAAAAGTAGATAGTGTTCCATCATGGTGAAAAATATTCTCTGAATTAATGAATCCTATTTGGTACAAACAAATTGAGTATTCAAACATATCTTTGCGTGAGTATATTTTCTTAGCAGCAGTACTGGGTTTGATAGGCCAATTTTGTAAATCTGAAAAATAATGTGACATGTTTAGTAGGAGAAATTGTAAGACCTAAAACTCTGGATTCCTTAGTTAAACTGCATGCCATAATACTATGTGCATAGTAACTATTGCATAAATAGTAAACTTGTGGTTTAAGGGCATATAGTTCAATAGTGGTAAGTGACGTTTTTGGTTGCACAGTAATGGAATGGTCCAGAAATAAACAACGTGAGAGAAGAATAAAAAGAAATTTGCAACAAGCTCGGAGAAGATCCCAAGAAACTGAAGAGCAAAAATCGAAAAGACGCAAGTTGAATGCGGAACGTCACGTCTGGCTGAAGAGGCTACAAGAAGCAGAAGAGCAAATTGCAAAAAGACGACTAGATGCGGAACTCCAAGCAAACCAACGACAGAGGCAAGAAGAAATTGATCAAGGAAAAGAGAATGAACTACAAAAGACGACTAAAAGAGCTGCAAGTGAGACACCCCAAGCGATTTGAAAATAGGACATTTTGTAAATGGAGAAAAAGATAGAGGAATAACGAAAAATACACTATAGCACTTATTCACACAGTGAGGGCCACCTAGCCAGTCAACCGCCTGAATCCCAAAAATTGGAACATAACTCCGGGGGAAAGGAGTTAACTCATACAAACACAGTATACTACAGGGTAGCAAGAATATTCATTGCGTTAGAATTGACTTTCAAACTTTCGACTGCAAAGAGTGTTTGGAGACACTGTTTTTAGGATTGAAGTCTTAGGTCGGGTTTGCTACATTCTTAGAGAGCGATATACCTGAAATAGGTAATAAAATAGGTTTTGTTTGGTTCTGTTTTGGTTCTTTAGACTTGTTGTTGGGTTCAATCATCACAACGTTATGGAGTTGTTTAAATAAATTTGTGTAATACATGTACAATACCGGTACATGTATTACCATCGTATAGCTTTTTTGTGTCCATATGTGGAAAAGTTTTTGGAAAATTCTGTAATGATTGTTTGAAAAATACAAACATTGGCGGTAAGTGGTTTTACTGGATTGAGTAGATGGTGAAGTTTTCTTCAATTATGAAAATACCTCAACCATTGATGAGTAGGTGAATAGTTAAAGGGTTTGGTGAAAAATTGTGTTAAGTAACATTTTTGTTCAAAATGACCTAGAAGCATTTTCGAATGTATTAGGTGCAATTCTACCTTCCCAACACTTAATTTTTAGCAAAACAACAATATGTGCTAAGATATTGGTGCAAGAAGTGTGAAGTAGCTCATAGATATCAAGGCAAGTTCAGATCTTGAAACACATTTTCCTCGAAATTGTAAAACTTAAAACTTTACACCCTTTCACACCAGGCCTTTCAATTCTTAATGTGTTAAGGAGTGCAGTTGGATGAGAAATATCCAATTGGGTTTACAACTAGGATTGGTCAATTAGTGAAGATTGTTCATGCCATAAAGCATTTACGTTGACGCCTAAGTTTAGTGCTTTTATGGAATGTTGCTAAAGACGAAATTACTGTATTGAAATAGCTTGATTTATTTGCAGTGAATGTCTTGATTCTGGTTTTGTGTTTCTAATTGCGTTTATTCTTGTATATTTCCAGGAAAAAGTGGTGTACCTCATCCATGTGCCATTTGTAAAATTATGCTCGAACATTTTGGCCAAAGTCGACCCGTGACCAAAAGCAACTGCGATCAGTATGGGCTTCATGAAGAGGATATCACGGCAGACATGCGCGTGTGTAGTTCGTGCCGCTGCAGGTCTGTACGTCGCAAGTATATCCAGTATGTACACACACTTGCCTTTCACTACTCCATCTTTGTCCGTAGTTGTCGTTAACAGTTTGTTGAGGCGAAAACTCTTAGGGCATTGCACAATTCAGAATAGTTGCTGTTATGCATGAACAGGGTTACGTCTTTGACTTGAACGTAGAAGTCAATAGCTGTTGATTTTTCAAACATATATTTCAGCATAGTTTGTTTTTTCAATAAAATTCAAAATTGTAAAAAGGTGAACAAAACTGTTCTGAAGAAAATACTTGGCAATATTATGGAATTATGCTCCGGTGAGTGGAGCATATTTATAATAACGTTTCTATTATATCATACTATGTATGAAAATTATAGTTATGCTTGAGCTGTACTCATTAGAGTAGAATTCCATAATATTGCCAATTTGTTTTTCTTAGAACGTGAAAATTTTCAGTATTGTATAGTTTGCGTTACATTGAATGTGTATGTAACCTCACCTGTATGTATTACAAAGTGCATATGGAAAAACAGTTACTACTAAGTTTATTGTTGTGGTAGTTAGGATTTTATGGGGCTGGGGCATTTTGGATAATATCTCATGCGGATAGTTACATGTAAATGGACAAGTGAATGATTTTCTGCTTTTCTGTGTTTGACTTTTTTTATTGCTATTTTTTTTTTATAAATGCGTTGCTTAGCTCCAAGTAGCACAATTTGCCATCACTTTAGTTGAATTTATAGCATAGTATTTTGTTTCTTTTCCGCAGATGTCCTATTCCAACCTGCAAGACACCGAGGCGGAAAGTGAAACGATTAAGACCTCTTCCAGGAAAATGGCTTGAACTGCCTGCCGAAGTTAAGGAGCCAATAATCAAAGATCTTCGTAAGTGTCGTAAACATCTACAAAATTGTTTGCGTCGATAAGTTGGGATGAATGGCAGTGGGGGGAGTTCTGTTGGTTACCAAGAACGAATGAAACGTCTGATGGGTCTTTTTCAATACTTTATGAGAATCCATTGGATTAAGAAATGATTCCGTTGGATATTATTATAATAATAATAATTACCCAGATCTGTGGCATATGTCATAAACTCTTTTTGTAGCTTCCTGATGAAGTTGGTTGCAAAAAATACAAATATGTTCATTTTGTAGTTATGAATCTAAAGTTTGTATTACTAACCTGGAACCGTTTTATCTCATGTCCTTGTGCTATAGCACGGGTCTACTCTAGTAAAAAATATGTAGCCTGTACTATAAAGAATAACTTTAAAAATATATTGATGCTGTGGAACATCACATTACTCAAATGTAATTGGCCAAACAAGGATTTTTTAGCAATACAATCAACCGTCAATTTCAAGAGACTAATAAAAATTGGCAGAATAATGTTGACAAAAACTGGTTAAAAAACAGAGTGCATTAAATGGAACTAATCTCTGTCACATGTGAAAAAAAATAGTTATAATGATGTACCAAAATTCTTTAAATCTAGGGTCAACCATATTGAATTTTGCTAAGTTTTTGTGATACAAAATGTATGTTTATTTGTTTTTGCAGAGATACCTGGGGATGTTAACAAATGCTGTTCGGCCTGCTTCAATCGAATTGCAAGGCGTCTAGGAACCAATCCCAACACCAACGAGCCCATTGTCCCCCTCGTGCCAGAAGGTACAATGGAAATAGTTACAATTCTTTCTCTAGCTTTAAGCGCTTGTCTTAACTTCTACTACTAACAATGGACGGTCTTTTAAGTTGTTGCGTAACTTGGCTACTAGGTGGCATGCATGTTGTCGACATGAGTTAACACATTTGACTTGTAGGTGCAAATCTTGATCTATTGTCGCATTATTTTTTTTGTTCTTTCCTATGAATTTATTGCACTGACGGCAAAAGTTATGTATCACAACACTGGTTATAAGCTTTCACTAGTAACGCTTGTGCGCACCTAGAAATGCAGGAAGATTTTGCTTCCTTCTATTTTTGCTATCCGCAGACTTTGTTGCATAGAGTAGATGAAATTTTAATAAAAAAAAAGAGCTTATAATGCACAAAACTGTTAACTATAGCCAGTGCTGCGATGAGTAGACCACTTGAACTACTTTTCTTGTGCTTATTTTGGTTTTATTTGCGGTTTGTGATCAGTAACCAAAATGCTTTTTTTTTCCTGTCCATAGTGTGTGGAACTGCTTATTGATCTAGATAATTTTTCTTTTCTTTTCTTTTTTTTTTCCTTTATTTTTTATTTTGTTTGTCTATTTTTTTTTTCCTTTTCTTTTTGTGTAAGGTGTAGAAACATCTCGATGGACGGAGGAGGAGATGGAGGTAGCTAAGCAGGGGCTTAGAGAACATGGAACCAACTGGGCCAAAATCGCTGCCATTGTGGTCACCAAGACGGAAGCTCAGTGCAAAAATTTTTATTTCAACTATCGTCGGAAGCTCGACTTAGACACGCTCGTGCAAGAGCATAAAAAGGTAGCAAAGAAGAAGAAAATTTTTTCTTTTTTTTTCTTTTTCTTTCCGTCCGTTCCGAGTTTCAGTTCCCATATCGCTCAAATGTAGTCTCGTCCTCTGCAGTCTAAAGAAGATCAAGAGATGGAAAAAGAGGATAAGCCGAACAAAGGCCCTCCCATGGTGACGGACGAGGAAGAGAGCGGAGAAACAACTTCGAGCTGCGAAGAAGATGCGCCGCCCGATCACGATTCCAGTGACACTGCCAGTGCTCCGAGTCCAACGAGCAAAAACATTGAAGAAGGTACAGTTGACGTTTTATCTTTTACGAATGGTGTTCGCATTTGATGATGACAGTCAAATCTTTGTTTTTTTGTGCAATGCTTTGTGTTTGCATAGCTTTAAGTCTTTAGGTGTGGCACACTGGGCAATAACTAGAATCTCACTATTTTAGGCTAAGGGTCTCTTGTTGGAATGCTGCTTGCCATATTGTTTATAAGTTTCTGGGGCCCCAAGTTTAGGGCCTAGGGCATCGTATGTAAATTATAATGAACAATTAGGTACAATAGACAGGTTATTATATTCATTAATAATTATATTACCGGTAGAATATAAAAATATATATATCAATGAGTGTGTTATTAGGGGTCTAAATTATCCTCCAGTGTCTTTATTACCACATTGCATTAGAGCCAATCGCAGCTAAAGTTTCATTGTTCAGTAAGCTGTTTCTTAGGTGTATCTCGTGTACATTTTTATCAGGTGTGTCTTATATAATTTATTATTTTTCAAAACCCCTAAAAGTCACATCTTATATTCTCAAAATACTGTATTTTAAAAAAAAAAAAAAACAATTGGAAAATTAATCAGTTAAAATTTTTGTGATTCTTGTTTTGATGATGGACGGTTTATTTTTTTGCTTTTAGTGAACGAAAAAGAGTGCGAGGAGAAAAAGGAAGACATTCCCATGGTTTTGCCAAAGAGGGAACCAAGTGCATCACCCGCACCCAAGACGGAGGAGATGGACTTTACCATGAGCAATCTTCAGGTGACGAAGGATCGGAGTGCATCGCAGGGAAGCTTGAAAAGCATCGCCGACTACGACAGCAGTGCTACCGTCAGTGCCGACGAAGGCCAAGGTGGCAACGATCCGGAGCCTCTTCCCCGTCTTCCCATTCAAGACTTGCAAGAATCGATGAGGGAAGCGACATACTGCAACAGCGGAATGAAGGAGCTACCGCAACCGCCGCCACCGCCCGTTCGTCCATCGTCGTCGTCGTCCTCCACGGGACCGTATTTCAACCATCCTCCACCCAAGGAGGAGTGTCCCAGCGACATGGTGTGGAAGAGCACCGTGGAAAATCTCATCAACATCACCGTCGAGACCCACATGCGAGGACAACAGGGTAACAACAACACACCGACAACTTTGCCATCATCATCCAGTCCAAATATTCACAGCATTCTGAATTGCGAAAAAGGTCATGCACGGAACCCCGACAACAGTCCTGGACTGCAACAAAATTGCAACAGTTTACCTCGTAGCAGTCGTGAAATGGTGGTGGTGGAGAACAGTCGCGAAGTTGGCAGAGACATGAATTTTCGAGAAGTGCGGGAGATAAGAGAAACGCCGCCAATGCCACCCACCCACGAAAGCATGCGGGGTGGGCAGTTTGCTCCTCGCCGGGAACCTTCTTATCAACAACAACAACAACAACCTCAGTACCAACGAATCGAGCCACAGGACGAAACGCTGGACCTGTCGATGAAAAATCGTTCTAGAGAGCGAAGTCCTCCCCGAGGTTTCGAATCCCGGTTACGGGAACATCCGCTGATGAGAAAAAGTCCCGACATGGTGATTCAGCATTCGCACAGTAGCCACCACAGCGAACGGATGCCACCGCCTGCCCACAGCAACCAGTACGCCCGAATGTCACAATCCCATTCTGCCGAGATTCCAACACACATAATCGACTCTCATCGTGAAACGATGACTTATTACCGCTTGCCCGAACCTCGTACAAAATCGCCATCCACGTTTGTGTCTGAGCGGGTGCATTCCCAGCCTTCGCAGCCTCACCACATGTCCTCTCTTTCCATCCCGCCCCATTCATCTTCTCCGCATGCAATGCAGTGTAAGACATCGCAGAAAATGATTAAAAGCACAGTTCCTCCCATACCTCCCCTCATCACCAAAACATCGTCCATGTCCCCCAAATTGCCCGTGAAGACTGAAAAGTCATCTGTGATGATGGTCAACAATGCCATGCCGGGTTCCATAACGCATGGAACACCTCTGAATCAAACGTACGGTGGGAACAACATTTCGGCAAGCAACAGTAACATGCCTCTCTTGCACACGTCGACACGTTACGAAGGTCTTCTGAGGCAGCTGACCCCTCCCCATTTGAAGGAGTCTGGTTCCATCACCCTTGGCACGCCCGTGCAGCATGAGATGAAGAAAGCGTCACCGCTCGTTTCTCGAGCCGAAGTGCAAGGTCCACCACCGCCTCCCATGTCTCATTACGAATCGCAGCGGAGGGGCATGCCGATGCCTTCCGAACCTGTTTCGCGCCTGGGGATTCCATCTCATTACGAACAGTCGGCACCGGTGGAACAGTTTTATCGTAAGATGTCGCCCTCGGCGGGACCGTATGGCTACCAGTCTTCGGTGGCTTACCAGCGTGCTCCGTACCCTGCCATGGAATCGCAGCTCAACTCCCGACACGACATCATCACGACAGACTTCATCACGTCGCAGCAAATGACCAATCGGCGCAACAGCAACAACGAGAAGGATGCCCGTCTATCTCCTCGAGCGCGAGATCCCAGCCCCCAGGGTGGTCCCGTGGATCCCAGGGGAATGCACTCGATGTACCAGTATCCTCCACCACCTTCAGGTTTCTCAGGACAGTCATTACCATCTCCATATCTTCATGCAACAGACAATAGAATGAGTCGCCATCCAGCCTCACCCATTACTTCTCACGACCTGAAGCCGCACATGGAATTGTCGATGATGAGTAGTCGAAGTTCAGCTCAGAGCCCCAACATTTCGTCGCACTCGACGCCCCCACCTTCTCAGCAGCGCACTGTCATTCGCAGCATCAGCACCGGCAAGGGAAAGTCGTCTGTGATCCAGTCGCCAAAGTCGCAGTCTCCTCGCAACCAGGAAATGGAAGCGTACATGATGAGCAACTCGAAAGGAACGCCTTCGCCGCGCCACATGTATCCTGCGCACCACGAACCTTTCACGGCACTCGTCGAAGCAGCAGTCGCCCAGCCCAGCCTCATAGTTCCAAAGGAGACCGACATGTCGAGATCGCCCGGCGAGCGGCCGTACAGCAACGACATTGGCATGCCGTCGCATTACATGGAGCGGCACCGGTACGATGTGGGTAAGATGCCAACGCCAGAGATCATCCAGATAGACGAACGCGAAATGCACGTCAGGCCTCCGTATGGCTCTGAGAAAATGAGATATCCTCAGGAACCACCAATGCATCCCGACCAGGACCGACTACCACCGATGCGCCATCGGTCGACACCACCCATTCATCCGCAACGGTGCCCTTCCCGAGAGGCCGATCAGCACCGTGACAAGTCCAATCGCATGAGAGATCCACCTTACGGCGGCGGGGACCACGAACCACCGCCTTCTGATAGGCCACGGTCGGAGTCGAGTCACCAGCGTCATCCGTACGCCAACAACCAGATGGAAGATCATGCATCGAAACTTTTTTTTGACGTGCTCGAGAAAGACGCACCTCGATCCTCTGTGTCGAACAATTCGCCGGGTGGCCTAACAGCTGCGAGACTAATCGACGCCATCATTGCGCATCAGATCAACCAGAACACCGATACCGGCCCCAGTTCTGGCAAATCGCAATCAGGGATGCTCTTCAAGAACAATCGCCGCAGTCCAGAGAGCACTATGGGACACAACCTGCCGGAACCTGATGGCAAGGTAATGTTTGGCGAATACATGTATGCTGCTTTGAAGATGTTAAAATAAAGAACTTGTGATACATTTGTAAGCTAAATTGTTTACAACCAGAGACTTAAATTAATTGATTAGTAGCGTGTACAGTAAATAACATAATAATATTAGTGTGTGTGAAAGTTTTTCACAATTTTATTTTATTTTTAACATTTTGCTATACTGGTACTGTAGATAATTTAAATATCAAATTACAGCAATCCCCCGGTTATGCTGTTCGATTAGTGCTTTTTTTTGTTTTTATATGCTGTTTATATTTTATGCCCAATTTGCTGTTCAAAAACATTCGATCTTACAGTGAGTGAGTGATAAACTTCTTGGACTATAAACTTCAGGCTGGGTCTGCATAAAGTCCTATATTTCATTTTGATGTGGTTTTTATACAGTACAATAAATATATATATATTTCATTTATTTCCACTGTTTGGTAATTATATCTAGTGTTAAGGGCCGTCCATAAATAACTTCACGCTCAAGGAAGGGGGAGGTTTTTTGCAATTTGTTAGTGTTACGAGGGGGAAGAAGGATATGATAGGAATTGTTATGTAGCAAAATAGTTTTGCTCTTTTTATGAATTTTTGGTATAATTTTAGTCGAACAAATAGTTGTCTGTAAGCCAAAATTAAAGTAAAGTAAAAATATTTTAATTTAAATCATTTGATTTTAATTTTTCTTCAAGTCAAAACATATGTAGCCTATATAAAACATTCCAGACATTTGGTCAACAACATCCCTGTTTTTGTATAGTTTGAAGGGGGGGGGGGTGGTAACAGTTCTGTTTCGTAACGTTACGAATTGTTACCAAGCGGAGCGAGGAGGTATAAAAAACTGAAACAATGCGTTACGTAATTTATGGACGACCCCTTACTGTTTGGCTTTATTTTTTTAAATTGTTACCTAATTGTAATACTACCCTGGACCTTAAAATTTTCCAATTTGATTTTGATTAAATTTCATGGGAGCACTTCAATTTAATAATGATTTTTCTGTTAGTGCCCGAGCATTAGCAAACTAATTAACAGCACCAAGCGGGAGATTGCTGTATTTTACTGTTCAGCTTTTTCACATTTTAAGACCCATTTAGAGATATCAAGCATGCTTTTGTTTTTTTGAATTTCAGGTGTCGCCATACAAGCACAGTCGTCCTGTGCCCTACCGATTGCCGGGAAAAGAGGAGGTGGTGACGGTCGACGACGATCCGCCACACACTCCTAGTTCATCTGGTTCCACGTACGAGCGGCCGGGTAGTAGAGGAAGGACTCCGCAGCCGAACACAAGTCCTGGTTTGACGAACCGGGACATCACATTTCGTAAACACATCGAACTCATCATAATGGACGATTACAATCACAGTGGAACGCCCGACTCTAAACCCCTGCCTCGCTCGTTACCACCCACCAGTACTGCCCCCCGAATTTCCCCCTTCACCCCACCAGTATGTACAGACCCCCGTCGCTCTCCCATTGTTCCCGTCATGAGCATGGCGCCGGGTTTACCTCTCGAGGGAGCACAAGTTTCCCACGCTGCGATGCCCGACGACTTGCCCCCGAACGCCTATCAGAGCAACTGTTGGAAACTTAGGAAGGCGCTACAACCCGACAAGGACTCGAAAGAGGGCAACGGTTCCGCAGACAGACGATCGCCGACGCAGAGGCAGATGTTGGCGCCCGACGAAAGGCAGATCATCCGTATCGTGCAGCCGGCGAATTCGCCGCGGCCTGGCGAGCCGAAGCTACAACAAGCTCCGGCACGGTCTTCTCCCGTGTCGGTGTACCAAGTGGAACCGATCTCTCCTCCTGACAGCAACAACGGAGAACGAAGTGGGCCGTCGATTTCAAGTTCCGGTCTCCTCCAGCTGCCTCCTTCGCCTTGGATCAATCCGGGTTTGGGAGGACGACCGTACCCGGCACCCGATAGCTCCGAGGCTAACGATGCTGCAAAAAACCTTGGACGTTCGCCGTCGTTGGGGATCTCGCCCTTGGACTATGTGAAGAACCGCATTGTGGAAGTGATGCTGACCACGTCGGACAAGGCGGCTGACGGCCAACAGGAGGGACGTACAACGGCCCAGCCATCTCCCGCTCCACCCAAGCCAATGCGTTCGGACGATCGCTATCGTTACGAAAGCGAGTGTGGAAGTGATTCAGGTCGCGATCCACAACTCGCCACTCAGCAGCAGCAGCCGTTTACCATTCCTGTGTCTATATATCCCAACAGTCAGCAACATAGACCGTTCAACAAACGAACCCTTGATATTCCAGAGGTAAGTGGAAGCTCGAGGGGTGAATGTCGTGTGCGTCCTCGTTCGATTTCTCCGAGCAGCTCAGACGTCGCGCTGCAGGAGGCGGACGAAAGTGGTCGTAAAAAGGTCCGGCTGGAAAGTGCTCCGGAAAGTACTAGCGATTCCACGCAACATTTATTACCTGAAACGTCGGAAAACTTAAGGATTTTAGTGCAGTTGAGTAGTTCGAGTGACCTGCCTGACAATTCGAACGGTCGCAAGTCGTCGTCGTCCTTGTCGGACGGTCACTCGCAGCAGCCCGGCCACAAGGATGGTGGTGGTGATAAGAATCCTGTGGCCGAGAGTTCGACGCAAATTTGCAAACTCGATTCCGCTTGGAACGGCGAGGTTTCGTCTGCCAAGTCCGACAAGATGGACGGGGCGCAGATGGTGGACAGTCCACAGTCGGGGGACATGGTGATCGACGAAATGGCGGGGTCCGACACGGCAACGTCGTCGAAGCTGGATCCGGTGTCGCCTTCTTCCCAGGAATCGATTTCCACCACCGGCGGTCCGGTCGAACTCAAGGAACCGGCTTCATCGTTGTCTGGGAACCCGGAGTCGGGCAACCAGAACCAGTCAGTATCGTCATCTCGTGTTGAGAATTGTTCTCCCACCGGATCCTCGACCATCACCACCACACCATCATCGTCTTCGTATGTTTTCACGTCCAACAACAACAGTCTAGGACCATTCTCTACCGGTGTCACTGCCCCGTACACGTTTCCTTATTCCGCTCTGACAGTTAGGGCTAGCAAGAGTCCCACCGCCCCATCCCCCGCCCCATCGTCCCAGTCACAACAGCAGCAGCAGCAGCCGCCGCAGCCGCCGCCGCCACAACAACAACAACCGCAGCCCTCCACGGTGTTTAACAGTCGTAGCAACTCGCCCAGTTCAGTGTGTCGCGAAAATGAACCCGAACCTCTCATGTCATCACAGTACGAACCTCTGTCTGACGAGGATTGAACGTTAAAAATCCATGCTCAATGTTATAGAAGATGATTAAAAATTCCTCCACAAGGTTGCGCTTTGAAGAGTGAAACAAAATCAAAGGCAACATTGCGCTCATTTCGTTCACGCAACGGGGTGTGACATTGGTGCTTGATTGCTTGCATTCCTCGAGAACTACTACCGGTCGGTAACATGACGTTAACGGTGACTCGCGCGTTTTCGCGTTCTGAAAAAGCGTTATTTCGGGTAAACGGTACGTAGACGGTCCGCAACATGCTGCGAACAAGAAAGAGGTGAAATGCAAACTGGTTGCGGTGGAAAAAAAACACAATGTAGTGTATGTACATTAAGAAAATTTTGTTGAACTGCATATATAAGATGGTTTTTGACGTCTTGAAACGACTTAAAATGAGAACAAAAGATGCAATCAAGCCATGATCTACGCAGTAAAAAAAAAAATATAAAATAATAAAAACAAAAAAAAATAAAATAAATTGGTATGAATGCTGTCGAGTGATGGGGATGTGGTTGGTGTGCCTAGTTACCTTTTCAGTCTTTCGTTTTGATGTTGTCTGATTCAGATTGATTATTCATTATATAAAGAAGAAGGAAAAATACAAACACGTTGAAGAATAAATGATTACAAAAAAGAAAATAACGACAAAACTGCCAAACATGACTAATAAAAAAAAGTAATTGAAAAAAGAAAAAAAAACACAAAAGTAACGTGAAATCACCTTGTTGCATTTTCAATATTAATATAACCAAACATTTCCAACATCGGTTTTTTTTTTTATTATTATTATAACGAATTATTTTTTACATTTTTTGTTTTTATTTTTTTTTTAAAATGGTGTTTGTTCTCCTCGTCTTTTACCCCCCTTTCCCTCCCCCCCCCCATTGAAGAAAAAATCGGTTGCTAATCTTTAAGGAGCTTGAAAACATAGAATTATATTTATTAAGAATATATCAAGTGCAGGGCACTTTGGTGGTTTTCGTTCTTTTTCGTTTTAATAGTTGCATGCAGTGATGGGCACCAACTACTATAAAGTAATTTTAACTACAATTTTACCTGTTGCAGAGGTTACCAGCTTGGGGCGGTATTTCAATTGGGGTGCAATTGTCCCTTGTTTCGAATTTAATTCCAAAAAACTACAATTTTGTGAAAGTAGTTACAATTACTTTTCTAACTACTTTACGGTAGTTAAGTAACTGTAACTACTTTTGTCAACTAATGTGGTAAATGGCTAGTATTAAAATGTTAACATCATTTTTTTATACGTTTTAATAGTTGTTTCAAAATTTTGGCGGATTAGCTTTACATGACGTGGAAGAATACACACAGTTTGTCCGAAATATTTGCACCTTGTTGGTATAAGTGTTTGTTCTGCCATACTAAAAAGACGCTCTACAGCGGCACTGCAAATTTCTAAAAATTTAGTTATCTAATTAGCATTATTGGTATTAAACGACATAGTTGTAATTACTTTACATAGAGTAGTTATAACTTTACTCGGTAATTACTGTAAAAGTAGTTGAACTGCTGCCCATCACTGGTGGCATGATTTGAAATTAATTTTTTGTTTCATCTTCTGCGTTTTCCTAGTCTAAATTTTTGTTTTACATTTTCTTTCCATCTCTATGTGAAATTTAATTAAAATGGAAACTGGTTTTTCAAGAAAAGTATTATATATAGAAACACTCAGGCAACTAAGATTTTGTTTTTGTTTTTTCTTCCACGATAAGAACGGAAATCGACTAAAAACGTTACCACACAAAATGACATTTGTCTAAGAGAAGCGAAAAACAAACAAAATGTCCGTTATTACCGTGGATCGATCATTATTACACATCATTGTATTATGGAGAAGAAAAAATATTTCCAAGTTTTTTTTTTTTAATTATTAATAACGTGGAAAGATATTTGTAACTATTGTAAATAACAAGTTTAATAATAATAATAATAACAAAAAATTTGGCTGTTACATATTTTTTTTCATCGCACGTTGTTTCGTTTTTATATTAATTATTTTTTTTTGTCCCCTAATGAAGTTTCTTCTTCTTCTTCCACTGCCAAGTAACGAAGATGAATATTGAAACCGGTTGTTTTAATTAGTTGACCTTTATCCGGTGCGCATTTTAATCGCCGAGCATGAATAGGTCGAAATAATTTGACAAATTCAAATGTACATTTTCATAACCTATTTATCCTACAGGAAGAATTTAAAAGCTAACACCCCGTACCCAAGGGTCGACTAATTGAAACTTGTTAAATTTATACAACTAATTAGCCTGCTAATTAATTGAAACATTGGTTAATTTTATAACTGGTAACCCAAAAAATATATATAATGAAATTTATTTTTTAGGAAATTATTATTTGTTTGCGTTTCAACTGTCGGAGTATTTCGCCCCAACCATCCCAAAGACGTTCACACGCTACTACTACTACTACTACTTGTACTTAGTATTTTGGTCTTCCAATAATTATACACTTTTTTGTTGTTTTTTTGCTGAAAAGTACGAAAACCAAATTCTCACTCGATCAGCTTTTTTGGTTCCGCAAGAAAAAAAGTCTCATTGGTTCGAAAACGACATTGTGTATTTCAAAACTGCTTTTCCGGTAATTCTTCTGTGATATCTCTTGCGTATGGTAGTTTTTGGTTTATTTTGAGAAAAAGGATCATTTTCTGTTGGATTTTGTTTCCCCCCTTGGATTCTCGAAACATTTTCATGTGGTCAAGCGAAGTAGTTTCCTTTTCATTGTGATAAAACCCAATATCGTAGTCTTTAGGCTATTCATGAACGGACCGGAGAAGAATTCTCCAAGCTACAGAAATTAGATTTTAGAGGATTTAACATTAAAAAAAAACAAAAAATATATTTCTTAAGAATAACATATAATTTTTTTGTTTAAGAAGTTAAGAACTGGATGAGAATTGATTTTAATGTTTTCAATCTCAAGACTGCCATTTTATTGTATATTATAAGTTGAAAAACTTTTGACTCTTTTTTTTACATATAACTTGTAGGGATCTGTTTCGAATCCACGTTTTTGGAGCTTGATCACATTGATCAGTGTTAAAACACACGAAAAAATAAAACTTAAAAATATGAAAATGAACAAAAATATGGAATATGTTTGCTAGGCTTTCATTCTGTGTCTGATCATAATCCATTCTCGACATGTTGCCTTTTTTGTCTTTTAACCTTTTTGATGACAGTTTTGCTGTTTTCATCTTTTTTTATTATTGTATTTTGTTATATTTGTTTTTGTTTGTTTTTTTTTTTTAAGAAAATAAGAAACAGCTCTTTGGTCAAAAGATGAAAAACATCGATCGTACGGTGATAAAAATGTGATGTGTAAAACCCCCCAATGTTTCACCATCAACAAACAGAACTTGTCTGTCGGCATCTTGTACAAAACTGAAAATCAGGCAGTTCTTTGTTTTTTGTTTCGTTTGTTTTCGATTTTTACTTGCTCACAAAGGTTTCCCTCCAAATCTTCTTCCCATCATCATCATCTGGGACTAAAAACAAAAAATCGGATCGACAAAACATACCTTTCCAACTATTTTTCATGTCTTTATTATATATACATATAACTAAATGCAAGACAAATTGTCCAGTGTCTCTTCTGCATCCCTACATCTCAGGTGCGATATGGACTGATAGTAAATGTGAAGTGCTAGATGATGTATATATCTTGACTCTTTTAAGAAGGTAAAATAATAAATAATAATTAAAAAAAAATTAATTTTTTTTTAATATTACTATAATTTTTTGTTACATTCGACGAACGATCACCCACGGTTTTTTTGTTTTTGTTTTCTCATTATAGGTTCTATATGGTGTGGAGAGAACGTAACTGTAGCATATGATGGAGAATATTGTTTGTAATTTTACATGTAGTGTCTGAAAATTGTTATTTTTGTTGACAATAAATGTCACTTTGTGACCCGCTCGCCATGGTACATGTACATTGCTGATCGACAAAGACGCGTTTACCAATCGTATGCTTTTATTTCCAGCCATGCGATAATTTTACCACTTGTACAACAGTAGCAACATCAGACAAGGATGATAATTTTGCCATGTTTTTATTTTTTGACACCAGGTGTAGCATAAATGGCGAGTGGTGGACTGCTTAACGAAATTGGGAGATATCCTACGAAGGCAACCACCTGAAAAATTGCATTTCCTCAATTCCATTGCTAGTTTATAAAATTAAATATAAAAGTTGGTTTAATTATTCATATAATTAAACATAATAAATAAATTAAATTGAAGTATAATTTACTCTCGTATATTATATACTTGCACATAAGTGTAATTACAATAAAAACTTTATTGTAATTCGTAATAAAGTGCATAAATCAATGCATGCATCAAGCCTTACCTGCTCAGGAACATTAATGTAGCCATGTTCACATGTGGAGTCCCTCTGGTGGTCAATGTCTGCATGTGCAGTCTCCATGTCCATCTGGTGGTTGACATCTGCATCAACTGCAAAACTTCGTTAACAAGTAATTGCATTTGATATTAACGGAGCATGATTAATTAAGCTCATTGCCAATGTCTAATTAATTGGTAATTACAGCATCCACAGATTAACAAAATTTCGTGTTACGGCAATTTATTGGTTTTCTTCGCCAGGAAAATTACAAAAAAAAATAATATATTTAAAGCCAGAGAAACTGACTATAACAATAAGCCAAATGCAAACATAAGTATAAAAACGCGTTAATTCCCTTTCAAAGAAGACATGCCGGCTCTCATGATTTCATCAACCAGTAGCAAATTGCTTGCAATAACCGAGCTACAAATGAGAAGAAAAAACAAAGCTTAGCACGTTAAGCAAAATTAACAAAAATAACCAGTTCATTTAAAAATCTAAAGATAATGAAACAAAAAATATGCATTTACCATGAATTGATCATCTGCTTCTTGACACATACGTTATCAAAAATACCATGGTCCGCAGGAATCAATGCTTCACCTGAAACAATAGATCCATGACACAACCATTCTTTGCTAAACAGAACAAATAGACGTCGTTGCATTTACCTGAAACGATGTCCAAGCCTGTGGGTTGCCCAGTCGAGTCGGCAGCTTCTTGCAATTTGACAATGGCATCCTGGGGATCAAACCCTGAGTTCTGCGCCAAAACCTTGGGAATGACGAGAAGGGCGTCGGCATAAGCTTGAACGCCCAGACGCACGCGCCCCTTGACGGTGGTTTTGAAGGTGGTGAGCTCGGCGTGGGAAGCTATTTCAAAAGCGCCTGCTCCTGGAATGACCGATTCTTGAGGGGGAAAAAAACAAAACAAAAAATTATTACCACTAAATTGCCACTAAATTATTAGTTCCTCCTTTACAACTCCTCCTTTCTCCCAAAACACAAGCGTCTTACTGTCTTCGATGGCGTTCTTGATGGCCCGCAGTCCATCGTGAATCGCGTCCTTGATTTGAGTCAGAGTGTACTTGTTGGGACCTTTGACGAGAATGGTCACAGACAGAGGATTTTTGCATTCTTCAACAAACGTGAACTTGTCTTCGCCCTGCGAACGAAACATTCGTACTAAAGCCTTTACATGCGCTCACATGGTCAATGTGCATCAAGTGTTGCCATGGTATCTCACCAGCACATGTTCGTAAACTAGTCCAGCGTAACCAAGGCAATCGGGAGTCATATCGTCGACAGAGTTCATCGCCATGCCACCGCAGGCAAGGGCAAGCCTATTTTATGACACATTTCAAAACACACTTTTAACCCTAATTCTCGCATGGTGTCACTGCTTGCAATTAGTAAACTGTTTACCTTTCCATGTTCCTTCGCTTGGCTCGTCGTAGCGCTATGATTCCTTCCTTAGCTAGCATGTCCAACGACATGGGATCAATTCCCTAGTTCATTAAAAAACACCGTTTTTGAAATTCAACAAAATCCTATCAACAAACCATATGTATCTTGCCATTCAACACATACAACCCAGTAAATCACTTATTCCAAACATGTGACATGTTTCTATCCCAACTTGTTTGTAATATTCACCTTTTGATTGATGACGACGAAATTTTTATCGGTGCCGTCGCACAACTTCTTCTTCAGCTCGATCACTTTCTGCACTCTCGCTTCGATAAACTGCCTTTCTGCCGCGACGAGCTTTTCACGCTCGTCTGCCGACTTGTAGAAGAATCCAGCGTTGACTTCGCTAAAAAACGATTGAATAAATAGTTGACGTTAATATAAGAGAACGATTAGTTAGTTTGAGTCTCTCTATAATTGGCAATCGTGCTCACTAAGTGTTGCCAAGCATCTCGTGTGAATGCATGATTTTTACCTCGATAGCCACTGGCTAAGAAGCAACACTCAACAGTGATTGGTCGATCAGCATCACATGATGCACAATTCTCCATCCCTATAGATGGCTTTGCTTCTAGTATTTTCACAAATATAAGACGCGACTTTTAACGGTTTGAGTAAAAAAAATGAAATGTATAGGAGGCTCCCAATTATGAGACTCGCCTAAGAAAGTGAACAACGAAACTTAAGACTGTGATTGGCTCTAATGTAACGTTTTGTAGTAAAGACATTGAAGAACCCAAATAACTCATTTATATGTATCTATTTTTTTATATATTCTACCTGTAATATAATAATGAATTTTTTTATCGTACCTAGTTGTTTATTATAATCTATGTAAGACGCAACTAAGGAGCTCCTTGCGTAAAATCTTGTACAAGATGCATCTTATAGTCGCAAAAATACAGCATTATATATATATATTAGAACAGACGCTAACCTTTTTTCATATTCCATCGAAATATTACATGTTAGAATGTAAGCGTTGGTCACGCGTTTCTTCATGTCGGGATGGCGTGCTCCGTGGTCCATAACGATTCCACGCACCAATGACGTGTCCATTTCAGTCTTGTGTAGCATCTCCATTATTTCAACCATGTGCAAATCGATAGGGTTGCCCTCGGTCTGAATAGCCAATACGGCATCGACGCAAACCTGAGCGAGTAAACACTTTTTTTTTTTAGATCACTCCTATAAACTCGCATAATAACTGTCCTACACGAACACGCAACGTACCTCCGTCAAGAGATCGGCCAATTCCAGGTGCACTTTAGTCCGCAAAGATGTCTTGGCCACGTTGATGAGCAACTCTCGGTCAACCGGTTTCTTGATCTTCATCTTTTCGAGCACTTCCAAGCACTTGGCTTTTGCCAAGTCGAACCCTTCCGTGATGATGCGGGGGTGAAGTCCCTAACGAAGCGTTGTTTTAAAATAATTAACAAAAAATAATAATAATAATAAATTGTTAGGAAACGAATAGCTTTTTTTTTTTATATATATATTTACTTCGGAAATGTAGAGATCGGCCTGTTTAAGCAGTTCGCCAATAATAAGAACAGTGGACGTCGTTCCATCGCCTGTGATGTCATCCTGAGCGGTTGACGCACGAGCAATCAGAGATGCAGTGGGGTGTTGGATTTGCTGTCAAAAACACACCACGTCACGTTATTTCATAGCTCAAATCGTGATGATTTTACGACATTGCCATTTTACGGCCAGATAATCGAGAATTTACTGCATAAAACCTTTAATTTCAATCAAAATATTTTTTTACCATTTCATGTAACAATACATTTCCATCTTTAGTGATTTTAATATCTCCAGCTCCTGAAACCAACCTGTAAATAAAATACAAATTAAAAATTGGGAAAAATTAAAAACCAATGACATGTGGTCACAGCCATGCTCTCATTGTTACATCATTGTTAAATCTTTTCAATGGTCATAGTTTAATGATATTTATCAATTTTTTAGCATCCAGTTATCGATCAACCTGATTGAAAAAGTTTGATATATTAAATAGTTGTCAGGATGATGAAGAGGAGAAACAGCTCTTCTAGAAACTTCTAGAACGTAATGAGCCCTTGCACGCGTTTTCGTGAGCAATGAAAATTGCCCCCCATAATGGACAGATACTTACATTTTCATGGTTCCTTTCGGTCCCAAATTGGTTTTGAGGACATCCTGTATACCTCTTGCTGCTGTGATATTCAAAGCAAGAGCAGCTGCAGCCCTAGCAACCTCGGCTTTGGGATTCAACGTGACAATCGCTGCCATTTTTCAGCTCAGACAAGAAACTCAAGGTGCATAAAGAAATGAGCAATGCATTAGGATTTCTCCTGTCTGTAGGAATAGTTTTATGTCTGTACACAGAGGGGGTTCTTTCTCATTTTTTTTATGGTATTGTTTTTAATTGAACAAGTACAACAAAATTAAAATGTGTACTGATTTTTGTTTATTTTAAATGTAAAATATGCTATATAGTTTTAAATATTTATTGAGCATTATAAAGTTTGTCAGTGATGATTCACGGATGACGTCACATCAACTGCTTCAAAAAAGGCGGGATGTTTGAGTGTGTGGAAAATCAAGGACAATATGACGACCGGAGATCATTTTGCTGTTTAAGGTAAAATAATTTTAAATTACCTTGATATTATGTGTAACTATGAAGTATATATGTTACCGGCGATGTATAGAATCCAGTCGTTCTATATAATGCGTAGCCTCTTTTGGCAAAGTATGAAATAACGTCTCCTATATATACCTATAGAACTGTTACTGTTGAAGTCTTAGTTTCGGTAAGTAATTTCTGTTTAAAAAACGTGAGCCTAAATTTAAACCTAACCTGAACTATTGCATAATGCAATTATTTTGATGAGATGGCTCGGGCATGTCATGAAAGTGCCTCAGGGAAAGACTGGCCTACTGGATCTGGAACACACGTCCAGTCGACAAAAGGCCTAGAGGGAGACGAAAAATCAGATGGCGAGACCAGCTCTTGAAAGTCTGTGAGAGAGTCTCTCTAAATAGCTGGGTCTATGTTTGTGCTGCGGCGAAGGATCAAACAAGATGGTGAAGCCCATGCTGCATGGGCTTCCCCCCTGGCAAATGGGCCCAAAAATGATGATGATGATGATGATGAACTATTTCAATGCCAATTTCATACATTGCTTAAACTTTGCGTTCTATAGAATGGCTGGCTTCTCGTTGGCAATAATGGATTATATACATTGCCTGTTCGGTAACACATGTAGGCTATACCATATTATTTGATAAATTATACTATATAGACATAACCAATAAGTCTATTACTTGCTGGCTATGAATAGATATACAGTGTAAAATTTTGTTTATTAAAAAAGTGGTCATTCATTTAGTAGACCTAAGTTACTCCTTTTGTACTACACATTCCTTAAATAACATCATAGCAAAAATTCTTTGTTGGCTATGATAAAAGCAGATAAAAGATATATATAAGTAAAAAAAAGATACATGTATGATCTTATAGTTTATAGATATAGATGTAATAGGGATTGTTCTACTTTCAATATTGAATGTAGCATACGGTACCAGTAGTTACACGTGACGTGAAGAACATTAGTTCAATGCATGCAACACTTGTGCTCCCAAAAAACTATATCCACTTGCAATTATGTTTATACAATTACCTGACAGTATCTTTACAGCACAATTTACTTTGCATAATTGAATATCGTATCCACTTAAAAAATCATTCCTATCACAAGGGCAATCATATTGTACCCTTTTATCAATAGTTTGTAACAGCTTATATTTTGTTGGAGTGATGCCATGAATTTTGGCAGTTGCGAATCTCATCTAATAAAATAATTGAGTTGGGTGGAATAACGACGTAATTCAAAAAATGTAGTTTTGAGAAAAGGAGCAAAAAAAGTTCTGGCACCTTCAAATTTAAGATTAACAAAACTTCCTGTCAACTGGTATATTTATAGAAGGAAAACGAACAGGTTTTGCAAAAAAATCTGTTAGGCCTCAAGTTACAGGCTAATTAAAAAATGTGTGATGCCGTTATTCCAAATATCGTGCTAATTTATAAATGCAACTACGCCGTTTCTCCAAAGATCAGTATCTTTTTCCATTGCTTTTGAAAGGAAGTGAGCGAGTGAAACAACCAGGAAGTGAAGCGACAAAAAGAAAGAAATCACAAAAAAATTTCAGATTTACAATAATCTCCGTTCCATCTTGCTCTAAAAAGTCCTAAAATGCAAATTATAGGTAACCCAATGTTTTTATGCTATAGACTGGTTTAAAATGATTCAATACATCTATTGAATCTGGTCTAAAATGATTCAATACATTTATTGAATCGTTTTAGACCAGTCTATAGCATAAAAACATTGGGTACTTAAAATGCATTTTAAGAAATAACGACATAAGTTGATTTACACCATTTTTCCACCCAACTCTTCAATTACTGTAGTTAGCTATTACATTTTCTTAACATTCACATACATAATAAAACTAAAATAAAACGTTTAAAATGTTCATTACCAGTACATAATACTGTTTAACGTGTACAACATTCAAAATGACTGCTTCCTTTATTAAGAGATAATATGTTGAAACAGTTGTTTATTTGTTAATTCGACAATTAAAATCGATTGTGAAACAGTGTCTAATCAGCTTACGGTACTATGGCGGGTTTTTAAAATTACATTTCCATGAATCAGAATGGCTACAACAGGAAACACCTGCAGCCTGTTGTTAATCATGGAATGCTAATGAACGGAAACTAGTAAACTTCATTGTGTGGCCAGTCAGTGCCCTCGTTGAAATCCTAGCACTTAACCACCACCTCATAATCATCACATGTCCGCCCCTTTTTAAACAACTATTTAGATCAAAAATACACTTCCCCTTCCTGATAAACATAATTCATCATGAGTGAAAAATACTATGAAACACTTCTTTTTAATCTTATACACACCAGGTAAATTTTTTCCACATCTTTCTCTTCTATCTGATAAAGCCTCTAGGAGGAAAGCAAAACGTCATAAAGATATGAAAAATATCCACCCGGTCCATGAAATTAGAACATTTTTCCTGGTGTTTTAGTTTTTCACTGGTGATGAATTTTTGGTTAAAAAAAAATCAACAAAACGATATAACCGTTAATATTTATTTATTAGTGTTAACACCAGTAAACCATATGCAAAACCGTACAAAGTTAAATTTGTAACAAAACCTGTTTTTACTGTTTTGTACAGTGACCCGAGTACATGAGTTGTTCAACGTAGGAATGTGATCGTAATATTTGAAAATTACAAAGCAATTTACCATGGAATCGTCGTTCCATCGGACTTTAAAAATTTACCATTATCCTTTTCTGTCAGACCACCGAGCGTCCGCAAAATGGTTTCGGCACTTTGGCTAACTTTCATCGGAGCTTGTGGTCCACCCATGTCCGTTTCCACCCAGCCAGGATGAATGACGTTAACAAGGACGTTGTCTTCCTTCAAATCCACGTGCAGAGACTGAGACACCATGTTTAACGCTGCCTGCAAAATAGGACCTCGTTAAAAACAAGTACCGTACATTAAAAACTGTTTTAAGAATAAGCTACCAGGTGTCGCTAATGTAGGCTACCAATATTGTCACCAGAAGTTGCCCTATGGGCAACTCGCGACATATACTCAGGACTCACAGACAACTCAAAAAATGATTTTTTTTAAACACACTTTAGCTATTGTTACTAGATGTTGCCCTATTTCTTGACTCACAGACAACTCACTTAAAGGAAACTAAAAAGCCTATATGAAAAATATTTTGAAAATGAGCGTGTTATGAAAATGTTACGTACTTTGCTTGCTCTGTAAGGATAATAGCTTCCAATCTTATTATCTCCAATGGAACCCATCTGTGAAGTGACGTTAATGACTGCAGCTCGAGAACAGGAGATGCCTCTTGACGGGAATTTTTCCGAAGCTCGCTTCAAAAGGGGTAAAAACGCCTGAAAAGCACGACAAAACAACAGACACCATTAGTATCAATATTTCCAGACCATGGTTCACATAAATACTGAAAAAATTTACAAAATTTCCGACATGAGGGAAAATGTATCACCTGGGTCAGTAGCAAAGGGCAGACAGTGTTGACTTCGTATATGTCCATCATTTGATCTCTGGTGACTTCGGTCAACGAAGAATTACGTGTCATAATGCCGGCATTGTTGATAAGCAGGTTCAGACCGTTATCACCAACTATGTCGTCGACTTTCTTAACAATGGTTGGATACGATGCATAATCTCGGACATCTATCAGATATAAAATAATTCAATGAGCAATAATTCTTAGCCAAACCATGAAAAAAAATAGTCACCAAAACGCACTCACCTTTGATTTGTATAATGTGAAGTCCAGCATTATCTTTTGCTAGCGCTTGCAAATCCTATAATCGATCAATCAATAAATTTCAATACTGTACATGATGGTGTAGTCCCCTGAAAAGCTCTAGTCAACTATTTTAACCATACTCATTTGCAATGATTGCAGACAATAGGTCTTTGCAATTGTGTGACTTTACCCTATGTTATCTCAGAAAGGAAGCATTTCCAGACCAATGACATGGGATGTTGGCTTTGTTTTGATGAATAGCATGTGGTTAAAATTTGACTAGACATTTCAGGAACACCTTGTTTGTATATATATAGCACAAAAGTGAACGTTCCCATCATACGTATCCCCTCCTACAGATGCGAAGGAAAAATGATCATTAGTTAGATAAACAGCTGGGAGTTGCATCAAAATAAACACATCCGAAGAAGGTGTGTTTTAATGGTTTAAATTAAGATATTCTATGATTAAAAAATGCGACAGCTGATGAATTTGCAAGAACTATTATTTTTTGGAAAGCTACGAAAATTGAACGAGTGGAATATATAAGAAAAGTGAGATTAAGCCATACAAATTAACAGGCATGAATATCACCATAAGAACTGAGAATTTTTAATTTTTGATTAAAGATAATCTGCAGGATGAGTAATTAGTCCATCAACACCAATCATTACTATATTTGATATGCTGTTGTTTATCACTTACAGTAGCATTAGACGCTTCTCTGCAGGTAGCAAACACGTGTTTTGGACGTTCGGCGGCATTGCGAAACAGCTGTTTGACCATTTCAAGCCCGATTCCTCTATTCGCACCAGTGATAAAAATGGTTTCAGCTAACGGAGACATTTTCTGCAAACAAATTATACGACGTTAATTTAAGAGACCCAAACTTCCACAGCGTTGGTTTCAATTAAACTCGACTATGGCAACGTCTAAAGTTGAATCAAAATAGCATTGCATAGAACCACAAAGTACTCGTACTGAATGACACATAAGTGTGCTAGACCTGAGGTGATGTCAAATTCTAGTGGCATTGTGTATGATGGTTATAATGTCTTGTCACATAATCGAACATAATTTGGAATTTGTTTTCTGGTTTTATGTTATAGGCACTGCAGGCAGCAAACGAGCACAAATTTGCTCAATCACTTTTTGGTCATTCAAATATCTAGCATTTTATATTTGAATGACCAAAAAGTGATTGAGCGAAAATGGTTAAGCAAATTTGTGCTCGTTTGCTACCTGCCAAAAGCATACAAAAGTTTAAAACACTCCGACAACTTGCATCACCTTGGATAAGAATGTAAGTGGATATGAAGTGTAGGCTACTGATGCGTTTCCTACGAGTTTGGTTTCGATAGAGATGGACTGTCTGTAATCAATGAATAAATGTGTTAAAACAAAACTTCATTGCAGCAATTCAGTCAATCAAGTGTGTGAACTCACACTGAACAAGGTTTACCTGTGCTAGAGTAAGGTAATGAACTGTTACCTTAGTCAAGCACTGATCGAGCTAGCAAATGTACATTATCACCAACGGTGTTAGATTCTCTGTGTCGTTATTTCAGACAATTGTCTTGCCATATAACCAAAAGGGTTTTGAATAGACGATTTTTACCGTTTTAAGTATATTTCAAACTCTCTTACAACTTGTATTACTTACACAGATGAATATAAAATAACCAACGTGTCACGTGCGAGCTTGGTTTCGATCTCGATAGGCTACATTGATAAAAACACTCGTTAGATAAACTTATCAAGTATTGTACAGTATTGAATTCAAAAGCAATTATTATCTACAATTGGTAGTTTGCTAAAATGAAGTCACCACCTTTTACAAATTTCACTACAAGTTTGAGTGTTTAGTTGGTCTCTGGTTTAGATGTTTTAGTTATATAATGCAATTACATAATGCAGTTGATAATAAACTATAACCAGCAGTTAGTACCCAATTCTGATAGTAAACAATTTACAAGATCACAATTTTGTATATGTAATTAATTTATATGTGCTTTAGGATTTTGTATACCTGCCTCTATTCGTGACTGTAACCTTGAGAATGACCCAGACCCAGAGCCCAGACCCAATCTTTTTTTTTAGAAACCAAAGTGAGCTTTTTTATATATTTATATTATATATAAAATGAAACTTTAAACTTCCATTCATCAAATAACATTTTTTCTTTATTTCATACATATATATACATTAAAATAAATAAATAAATAGTAAAAACCGCATAGTCATTTCACTTATTATTTTTTTTTTACATTATATCTATGATTAGAAAGTACGTGTGTACAATCAAATTGACGTCATTAAATTAATTTTTATATGAATCAAAACACTTTTTCATTGATCGTTGACGTCCATAAAATTGAAATCAAATCGCATCAATTATCACAAAATTAAGCAAAAACCTCAAGATTACTGTAATTTTTATTATAAAAAATTGTTGTCGTTTTTTGAGGTGAAGTTATTGATGACGTCATAATCAGCTGACGTTATTGATGACGTCGCTCGGAAAAAAAGAGGGGAGTCGTCTGCCATAGGTTTTTAACTTTTTCTTTTCTGCTGATTTGATGCTTAGTTCAGAAGCACATGTAAAGACCTGGAAAATAAACGCTCATGAGAAGACGTAGATAAAGTTTTATTTTATTTTATACAACTAAACAACGTTCCAAGAATATCAGGAACAACTTAAGAGAGTGAGTATTGTAAGTATATATTTGTAGAACAGAAAACAAAAACAAATCCCAAAACACGAAAGTGCTCACAAAAAGTTCTTTGAACACGCTGAATCCTACAAGTGCGCTGTTGTACAAAGTTGGAACTTCATAAAACTTATTACCAATTAAATTAATATTATATCGTTTAGCTAATTGCATAGTTTTTATATTCGTAACAGCTGAATATGTTACTGGTTTGTATAGTTTACATTGTAAAATAGTACATTTACTGAACATTTCCCTTAACAAATTGCATAGTCCAAAGAGTTTCGCATTTATCGTTACGCTACTACCTTATGTAACGTTTGGAAATTTTCATCATGCGCTGTTATTTAATCAGAGTTCATGATTATTCATGAAACGAAACGCTGACACGTTTTTCTGGTTGTAACCTTTTTTTTGTGTATGTATTTTGTTGTTTTTGCCTATGCTAACTTTTCATGTTGATCTTGGGTGCGAACACACCGTCACAGTCGTCGTACGAATCTTACGTTTAATTTTATGTGAATGAACATATAACTAGTAGTGTTGTTAGATTTTTAGCTTGTAGAACTTAATTTGTAAAAGTTCCAAAGTTGACGAACGGACCCGCAGTATTGGACGAGTGTAAGTCAATAGATGATATAACGATAGCATTTTAATTTTATTTTTGACTGCCGTACTTATACTGTAAGGCCAAGGCCATTTAAGGGTATAGTATAAATGTATACAGTGGTTATGTATTAATGAAGAATCGTATTACTGTACTAAGTGAAATTTACTTATTACAAATTACGGTTTTAAGCCTGGTATTCGAATAAATGTTTGTGTCATATCGTGAACTTTTTTTTGTTGAAGTTATGAGATTTTTTTTCAAGTTTAATTTGTTATAGATTTCAGTCTCGATATTTACGTGCGATATTTCATTAAGACATAGATGATTAGAATTGCAAAACATTATTATTGCTTGAGGTAGAACTTTATTTAATGAAATAGTGATGCAAAATACATTATTTGAAATACGGCTTTCATAAATGTAGATTGCGAATTGAATTTTTATTTTATTTTATTTTATTTTTTTGTATTTTTAGTTTTTGTAGAATGTATGTACCAAACATTTTAGGCCGTATCGCTGAATCGTGAAAATAAAAATCGCTTCGCCGTTAATTATTAAGAGATTAATTTTTCAATATTTTGCAGATTGATCGAATTAATCTATTTTTTGTTTCATGAAGTAGTGATGCAATATATATATTGCTAACTTATTTGAAATAAAACTTTCATGATTACAAATTAATTGAAAAGAAATTTTTCTAATTTTGTAGAATTTATTACTCAAAATTTTGGGAATTTTTTGCTTGAATCATAAGCAGAAAATTTGTTTCGCTGTCAAAATGTTACAACCAAAATTTTCATGTTTTCAGATATTAACCGAATTTCATTCTTCGTTTCATGAAATATTGATGCCAAATATATTGCTAACTGTTTAAAATAAATCTCTCATAATTGCAAATTAATTGAAAGGAAGAAAAAATTTTATTTCGTAGAATATACTCAAAATTTTAGGTTTTATTGCTGAATCATAAGCAAAAAATTTTTCTTTGCTTGTCAAAATATTACAATCAAAATTTTCATGTTTGCAAATTAACCAAAAAAAATATTTTTGCAAAATTTTTTGTTATTATTATTATTATTCTTATTAAATGAACCAAAATTTCGGCTCGTATTGCTGAATCATGTCTAAGCAAAAAAAAATAAATTCTTTTACAGTTCATTTGATATCTGAAGTGTATGCTCTAATTTAGAAACAGTTGAAATTAGCACGCACTTGAAATGTAGGGTTTCATTGCATTTTTTTAAATTTACGATTACAGTTTTATTTAATTAATGTTTTAGAGAGTGACATTGTTTTAATTTAACGATGTCACTGTCATGTAGAATGAATGACATAGTTCTATTAGAATGAATTGACATTAAAATACGTGTAGAATGAATGCTGCTTAATTTTCGACTATATGCAGTAACTTTCTTTCTTTTGAGTCTTATCTGTTATTGAGGAGCACTCTTAACGTTGATGTCGAAAAGATTGCCAATGGTGATGTAACCCGTGATTATGATTTGACAGGAAATTACATTGATATAAATTTCTGTTCCAACTTCCACGTGCATGTCCCAACTGTAGAGATTTTAAAAACAATACTGTATAAATACTATATATTATGTAAACTTCACTATATATCTATTTGTACGATGTACAAAATTACATTTGTACAGAATGTCCATTTTTTGAATCCTGAATTATATGACCCAGTTATACATTGTATCATAAGATGGTGTGAGTTTTCAAAGTCATCAAATTTTGAATTGTGAATAAGTTCATATAGAATTGTACAATTTTAATTATTGAAATCCACATGTGCATAGTTGAAAAATTGCAAAGAACATAAAAGATATTTCGATTAATGAATGCATGGTAATATAGCGTAAAAGAAAATGTTACATGACTTCCTATTAACGTTATGTAATCTATATATATAATAAATTTTAACGTTATCACAATGCTAATCATTGGTAAATGTTCACCATGAACTGGTGGATAAAAAATAATCTGACAGTTTTTGTCAGCAAAAATGTGAGAAAAAAGTTGTTTGATAAATTTTCAATATATATACAGGGTGTCCATAAATTATCACTACAGCTTTCATTCGCTCAGTACTGAAGTGGTAGTGGTAATTTATGGGTACCCTATAAGCTATCCTAAGTTTGTTGCAAAATTCAAGAAAAGAAAATATATTTAATTTCAAATATACAGGGTGTCCGTAAATTAACACTACGACTTCCATTCATTCAGTATTGAAGGAGTGGTGATAATTGAAGGTAAAAAGGGTGTCGAGTAAAATTTTTTTGGCAAAAATGACCTAGAAGCATCTTCGAATGTGTTTGGGGACAATTCTACCTTCCTAACGCATAATTTTGAGCAAAACGACGATATGTGCCAAGATATTAGTGCAAGAAGCGTGAAGTAGCTCATATAGACAACAAGGCAAATTTAGATGTTTGAAACCTATTTTTCTCGAAAAATGTCACTTAACACTCTTTTACACCTTTTAGTTTATGTACACGACGCGCAATGAAAAATAAAGGTTAAGATGGTTAATCTAACGAGTAAGCAACGTTAATCGAACCTAACCTCGATTTGAATTTTATTTTGAATGCAATAACTAAGTGACACAGTTATAACCTCAGCTTAATGGCTATATCATTTGATATCAGCATTTTTTGGCTAAGACTTTGAAATTTGGAGGTTATCTTGTTTTGAATGTATGCCACTGAAAAACAGATAAAATCCTCCCTGTTGTGTCTTTTGACGTGGACTATATATATATTTTTTTTCATGAAAGCTATTTCTTGTTTTGGCTATGTATATTAATATTATCATGACGGAAAATCTATGAAATTAGAATATTAAGAGTGCACCTGTCGACTTACCCCAACATGACGTCACACAAAAGAGTGTTTTGTTAGCTAAAACCACATTGTATTGTGTTTTGTGTTTAATAGTAATGTGATATTCTGTGTGTACGGTGCAGATAATGCATAGATGTGTATTTCGTTCTTGCAGCATCGAGAACATCTGTTGAAATGAATTCGAATTTGACGTTGCACAAATATCACTTCTCGATGTTGCAAATGAAAGTATGAAACGGTAGTTTATGGGTGACACGAATTTTGGAATGTGCCTTTCGAACATCCATTCGTCGATAGACGATGTAATTGTTTGGAAATGAATTGCATTTCAAGTTTTTGTATGTGTACAGTTAATTGATGGTGCACTAAATGGTGCTTATCAGTGAGCTATGCAGGATAGCAATCGGTATTATTTTTTTGCATCAGTTTCATTGTCAATATCAGCTGGACTTTGTTTTCACTATGAAACAAATCTCAAGTGTTGGTTTACTACCGAGAAACCGACGAGCATCGTGACCGATAATCGTAACGTAAAAAAAAACAACTTTTTCATGATGTCATTTTCAATTATTTGGATGCAACGAGTCGTACTTGTTATATAGTGTTCGCTACATGCGCATATATCTAGATTTGTTTAACATAGGTGTATGTGAATATACGTTTATTTTCTTTGAAATTTTGGCGAACGAAGATGTAAGATTGTTTTTTTTTCTCTTCATAGTTTGCGTTTTTTGTGACACTGTTTATAATTTTCTATTTATTTTTCATTTTGTTGGAAACACTAGCTTAATGAATTGTAATGAATTTAATTTTTAAACGTTTCATTTTATAGAGTGATTGACAATGGCGGATGAAGTTTTAACCAGCGTTCCGACCAGCGGCGACGTCGCCGAGGACAGTTCGTGGGGAATATGGGACGATTTATTTCTGATCGCGTTGGCACTGGTTGCGGTTTATTACATATTTTTCTGGTCAAAGAAGTCGAAGAACGAGCAGGTGCAACCCACGCAATTCAGCATGGCGTAAGTTACATTCATTATTTTATGGTCCTACTAAAGGATATTGTTCTCTTTGTTTTTTATAATCACGTTGTTACGGTTTTTCTTGTGGGGTGTTAAATGTGTTTTCACTACATGGACAGAGAGACAATTGCATTTTATATTTAGTTTAATAATGGTTATTATTGCTCTATATAGTTTTCGAGCTCTGTCTGTGTGTTTATATGTGAACCTAATCTGGTTTGTTGTTAGTAACGGGCCACTAAGCATAATAACGTAAACACCACTAAAATAACGGTTCACTGAATTTGCAATTCGTTGTTTGTAACTTGTCTAGAAGTTCTTCAGCGGGAGCGAGCTCGGATTCCAGTTTTATATCTAAGATGAAGGCAGCCGTAAGTTTAATGATCATTTTATTTTATTTTTTTTGCAATATTCGCAACTTTGAATAGTACTTTGGTCGACTACAGTGTGATTTTTTGGTTTTTCAGGGTCGTAACGTTGTCGTCTTTTATGGTTCGCAAACCGGAACCGCCGAAGAGTTTGCCAGTCGATTGGCCAAAGAAGCAGCGCGTTACGGGATGAAAGGAATGGTAGCCGATCCTGAAGAATGCGATATGGTAAGTACGTGGGTTAAAAAGTTTTCTTATTGATGATGTTTATTTGGAATTTTATTGTACAGGGTGTTCCCATAAGGTGTAGACAAGTGCTATGCAACAAAACAAAGCAAAACGTCCATGGGTCTGGAAATTCATATTTATTTGAATACGACGATTATAAGACAAATAAGCCTAAGAAATAACGTCAATTTATCCTGTTGTCTTCTCGGAAGGGAAGCATTTCTGGACCCATGTTTATATGGGTTGTTTGCTTCATTTCGATGCATAGTATCTGTAGTTAAAATTTGACTAGAACTTTTAGAACATCCTGTATTTTCCTAGTCAGTTTTGACATAAGTTGGTTGGTGATACATCAGTTTGCATCGTCACTTGGACGTTCTGATTTCAGGAGGAACTAAGTCAGTTATCAGAAATTGAAAATTCACTCGCTATCTTTGCAATGGCAACGTACGGAGAAGGTGATCCGACGGATAATGCGCAAGAGTTTTACGAATGGTTACAACAAGGCGAACATGAATTGCCGGGCGTTCGCTACGCGGTAAGAATTTGCTTCTTTTTGTTTTCTTAAAATATTTTTCGGTACTCATGTATTAAGCGCCAGTCACCAGTATGAGGGCGCCACATGTCTATGAGTACATCAGTGCAGGTTAGATGAAACGAACTAAAACAATATTAATTGTATGATTGATGACAAGTTATCAATGTTTCATTTAACTAGCTAAAACTGGTATCTATAATACACAAGCTGGTGCTTAATACACAAGTACCTTTTTTTTTCCCAACTCGATATAACGACTGATTTTTGACGAGAGTGCTCATTTGTAAATCTGCAATGCAGGTGTTTGGTTTGGGAAATAAAACGTACGAACATTACAACGAGATGGGCAAATACGTCGATCAGCGTTTAGAAGAATTTGGAGCTACGAGGATTTTCGAACTCGGGCTAGGAGATGATGATAGCAAGTTCGTTTCATTTATTTATTTATTTATTTTTGGAATTAAGATTTGTTTCAATAATCATTAATGATGTGATATGTTGAAATTAATAATTAATTACAAAAATAATATAATCATTTATTTATCAGCTTGGAAGATGATTTTATAACGTGGAAAGAAAAATTTTGGCCTTCTGTTTGCGAACAGTTCGGAATTCAGTCCACTGGCGAAGATATAAGGTAAGATTTCTTTTTCCTTCTTGTTAGTTGTTAATTAGTTGCTAGTTAAGAATATAACATGAAAATAAATTTAAATTATTTATTATACTGTATTTAATTTATTTATTATATTTTTTATCATTAAAGTTGCATATTTTCAGAATTTTATGCATTTTTCTTGTGTTTAGTTTTCAATTAGAAATATTTTTTAGAGTTTGAATATTTGTTATTAATATTATATAACATTAATATTTTATGAATTTTATGAGTTCTTATTAAGTTCATAGTGCCTACTTATTTAAACTGATTAATTTTTGATACATTTATTGATTTTTATTTTTCGTTTGTAAACTAACTTTGTAGCATGCGTCAGTATCAGCTTGTCACTCACGATGAAATTGTTCCTGAGAAAGTATTCCGTGGTGAAGTGGCTCGATTGCATTCCTATAAAAATCAACGGCCGTAAGTGTTTGTTTTCTTTTGAACGTTGATTGTGTCGACTTTTTTGTTTTGTAACATTTTTATTTGACATTTTGTTTTGTCACATTTTCTGTATTTTTCAACAGGCCATTTGACGCCAAGAATCCTTACATTTCGACTATCATCGTCAATCGGGAATTGCACACTGCAGGAGATCGATCGTGCATGCATGTTGAATTTGATATCAGCAACTCTCGAATCAGGTGCGCGAATCATACGATAAAGAAATTCATCATGTTTACGGAAATTATTGACATTTTAACAATTTAATTTTAAAAAAAAAGAAATTTTTATTTTTAATTTTAAGTTTCAACAATTTTTAAACAAATGTTAAAAAAAAAATATATTTAATTTTTTGAAAAATTGAATTTTGTTTTCAGATACGAAACTGGAGATCACGTCGCCATTTATCCAACCAATCATCCTGAATTAGTGGAGAAGATAGGAGACCTGCTCGATGTTGATTTGGACACAATAATATCTTTAGTGAATTTGGACGGTGAGTTTATCAAGTACATAACATTTACTGGTGATCCTCGGGTTTACGACACACGTTTTTTTTTTTTGCGTCCAAATTAGGTTGCAGACTCCTATAAAGTGATTTTTGTGACCATATGACTGAAAATATTTTTCATTCATTTATATTTTTCTCGTTTTATTTTGCAGAGGATTCGCACAAAAAGCATCCGTTTCCATGTCCATGCACTTATCGCACTGCTTTAATGCATTACATCGACATCACTAGTCATCCCCATACGCACGTTTTAAAAGAACTGGCCGAATACACGACGGACGAGAAGGAAAAGGAGAAGTTGAAGTTGATGTCAACTGCCAGCGCCGAAGGAAAGGTCAGCAAACGATGTATACTTTATAGTTATATACGGCTTCGTGTTAATTCCTGGCAGAGTTGAATGGTCGACACGTAGGGTTGCCGTCTGGTGACAAATACCAACTTTGAAATCTGTGTTTGTACTAGTTTTGGTTGTGAGAGATGGTGACAATATATTTAAAAAGCTATCTGATGACATTATGTAAAACCTATTTTTGAAAATACGTTTTTAATGTTATTTTTATAAATTTTATGGTAATTATTGTTTTTAATTTAATTTTGTAAATTTTTGTTTGTTTGTTTGTTTGTTTTATTGAACAAGAATTTCTGATTGTTATGTGAAATTTATTTTAACAGGAAATGTATAATCAATGGGTCGTCCACGACTGCCGCACCATCATTCACATTCTTGAAGACCTTCGGTCGTGTAAACCTCCATTGGATTATCTATGCGAATTGCTTCCTCGTCTTCAAGCTCGTTATTATTCCATTTCATCGTCTCCAAAGGTAGAATTTCGTTTTCTTTTTGAATCAAATTAAATTTTATTTTATTTGTTTTTATGTTGATTGCACTTGATTTTTAAGATGATTAGATGGCCATATTTATTTATTTATTCATACATGCTGTCATTTTTTTTAGGTGTGTCCTGACAGTATCCATATCACCGCTGTCCTGATTCAGTACGAAACGTCGACCAAACGCATAAATCGCGGCGTGGCCACTAGTTGCTTGGCCAAGAAGGTCCCCGACAATGGCAACAAACCGACAATGCCATTGTACGTCCGCAAGTCGCAGCTCCGCCTGCCCAGCAAGCCTCAAACTCCAATCATCATGATTGGTCCGGGAACCGGTCTGGCTCCATTCCGCGGATTCATCCAGGAGCGAAACAAGCAACGAGAACAAGGTACGGTTCGAGAATTAATGAAGCGAGTTAACGCTGAGTTATTATAGGACGGGTCTCCACTGCATTTATCGATTCGTAAAATGCACTCGTTAAAAACTGGCCCCTTTGCGTGTTTGAAGTTGCCGTTCTTTTATTTTCCTCGAATTTAATGTTGAGTAATTTTTTTTGTTGTCGTCGCAGATAAACCCGTGGGCGAGACGATACTGTATTTCGGTTGCCGCAAGAAGAGCGAAGATTACCTGTACCACGACGAGTTGGAACAGTACAAGGCCAACGGCACCCTGACCAAACTCTACCTCGCCTTCTCGAGGGACCAGAAAGAAAAGGTGTACGTCACTCATCTGCTTAAGCAAAATGCGTCCGAGATATGGAAGGTGATCGGAGAAAACAACGGCCATCTCTACGTCTGCGGGTGAGTATTTAGATAAGTGTTAGAAATGTTGTTGTGTGCTTTCGGTAAGTGGTGGTGGTGGCTCTATTTTCTGTTGTTATAATGGTTTGGTTTTTGTGTGTCTCAATATTTCGCTTCTTTTCTAGGAAATGATTGTTTTGTGGATAGTTTTTTGGGAAATTTAGAGGTAGACTAGTGGAACAAACATTGGGGTAAAAACATTTTTTTAAGATAAATAATAGATAAAATGAGATATAGGGGCTAGGTTAGCGACGTCACCTGGTGACAAATAATTTGGAACATTAAAATCGTTTTGAGTAAATGTGATGTTACAGCTAAGTCGTTGGGTGCAAAGTTTCTTAACGTTGAAATGTGAGCTTTTAATTACCAAAATATTTTAGAAAATTTTTGTTGCTTTTTTGTGCTGCTTGATGTTCTGCACAAAGTCCCATTGCTGAGTCCTATACTTTATCATCATTCAATTGCTTGTGTCAGCGTAACATGACAGTCCAGTGAAACTAGCAATTGAGGAGTTGGGTGGGGAAAAGGCGTAAAATCCACTTATGTCTTTATACTTTAACATGCATATATTGAATTGTTTTAGACCAGTCGATATACAGACATTGGGTTGCCTATAATTTGGACTTTTTTAGAGCAAGAATGTGGAACGTGACTATTGTAAATGTGAAATTTTTTTGTGATTAATTTCTTTTCTTTTGAGTGTCTGGCACCATTGGTGCAGGTTTTCTCAGTGTTCTCCCATTTCATCACAAAACCCCAACTTCATCCTCACTTCATCATTGTTCCTGCTTTTTTTGTAATAAAGTGTGACGGCCATATGACATCTGTATTTAACGGAAGTCGGTGCAGTCTCCTTAAACCTCTATCTTTTTTTTCGGGGGGTGGGGGGGGGGGATTTGTGTAAAATAAGTCGCAAAAATAGAGTTAAATTTTTCTATGGCTGCTTTGAACATCTCAATCCTTCTCTAACCCTATTTCGCTGCCTGTTATTACCATTATTTTTATTAGTTTTTACCGTGTTTTACAAATTTTCGTTTTTAATCGTTTATCAGAGATGCCAAGAATATGGCAAGAGATGTGCATCACATCATCGTCGATATTTGCGAAACGGAGGGGAAAATGAGCAAAGCGGATGCCATTGTTTACGTTAAAAAGATGGAATCCCAAAAACGCTACTCAGCCGATGTTTGGAGTTAATGATGGTTGACATAATCAGTTTTTGTTTTTCTTCCATCTAAACGATCTTCCAGAATTACTTCCATTTATATATTTGTCTTTGCCGACGATGGGTGGTCTTTTGTATTTTGGGAGTCGTGATGCGAATCACGATCAGGTTTGGGTATTGAATTGCGGCATTAACACAAATGTTGATTACAACAGCGACAACATGTTTCTATAATAACCTAATTCTTATTTTTAAACTTCGACAAATTAGTAATCATGTTGTTTTTTTAAATCTGTATAGTCATTGACGATGTAATATTTATTTTTACGATTTTATGTTGATGCAAGATTGTTATAGTGCACACCAGGGGGCAAAAGGGAGAACATTACAATTTTAATCAATGTTAATATTTTATTATTTTTTTTTAAGGAGTGGACGTTAGTTTTGGTGGAATAATGTTATGATATTATTTTTAAGGAAACTATTGCTTAACACATTTTTTGTTGCCTATATATTTTAAGTGCCATTTTTTTTTTTCCATCTACATATACCCCATCCCCAAAAGGCACTGATGAATGAAAATAAAAAATTATTTTTTCTTAATCTGGTTGTCGTAAAAGTGTTGACAAACAACGCCATCTGGTTGATGATGTGAAATTGTTGTGATGACGTCATCTGGTTGGCGATGTGACAATGTTGCAGGATAGTTGAATAGAATGTTGCATACTCGAACAAACTGCAGCAGGATTTTTCATTATTATTCTTTATATATTAGCTTCACTTGTGGGTTTCTACCTAAAAATACAAGACTAATGGATTTGTCTTAGTCTATCGAGTGACATTGGCTTTATGGAGTCAAATGAAAAACCAATATGGCGGATGCCACATGCCTTATACCCATATTCTTTAGACCCTCCGCCAGGCTAAATTGGCTCGATGAATGGGGTGTCCATGGATTCGTCTTAGTCTCACGAGTGTCACTGCCTATATGCCGTTAACTAAAATATGTGAGACGCTGTATGCCAGTATATTAAAAGTATGCCAAGCATTTTTAATGTACTTTAATGTACAGATAGTTTGAGGACTGAAATTTTTGTATAGAGGGTGTTCCAAAAAGGTCAAGTCAAATTTAAAAAAACTGAAAAACGAATGTTATGCATTTAAAAGCAAAAAATCCATATAAACAAGAGTCCGCAAATGCTTCCCTTTTAACACAGGGTGAAGTCGCTTAATTTCATAGTCCGACTCAATCTTGGTACCAAACAAATTGTTTCAAAACTGACTAGGAATACAGGGTGTTCCTAAAAGGACGAGTCAAATTTTAACTTCAGGTACTACACATCAAAACAAAGCGAATAACCCATATAAACAAGGGTCCAGAAATGCTTTCCTTCCGAGATACCACGGTGCAGTCACGCGTTTACATAGACAGGGTGTCTCAACTATAGGTATGCATTTCTGGACCCATGTTTATATGGACTTTCTGTACTGATGCATAGCATTTGTGATTAAATGTTGATGATTTATTGTGGCTAAACGTTTTTTGTAACAGGGTGTTGCTAAAAAGTTTAGCCACAAAAAATTAGTCAAATTTTCAAAAAATGATAATGTATGTCAATTATTATATAGAATAGACTTATGTATATCAACATAATAGTGAAAAACCATAGTATCAAAATCCTGGCCCTTCGTAACATTCCGCATAAAGAGCTGGTAAAAATAAATTAATAGGAAAACAAGGTATTATGATGGTTGACACTTTATTACAAAAAGTATTTGTTTTGTATAGGTATGGGACAAAAAAAAATTATGAAAGGAAACAAAATGAGATGAAAACGTACGTTACAGCCAAATCATAACTAGATTTACACGTATATACAATTACCGTACTAAAAATAAAATAACAAATCATAATTTCAATAATATAAAACAATAAAGTGACCCCTTCTTCGTAAAGCATACTAAACAATTTATAAACTTTTTTTTTAACCAGGTGATAGATTGTAAATGTACGTATGTGAAATGCTAAGAAAAATAAAGGGGGGGTGGGGAACAAAATGACGTGCATTGCATCATACTACAACAGTTCATAAATGCAAAATAATAAAATAATACAATTCAAAGCTCCTGATGCAAACTCATTACGACGAAAACAAAATGGACGAAACTAGTTGATGGAGGACTGGGGTTGATTAGATTACAGTGAACTCCTCGTACACTACTAAAACCTTGTTTTTTGTTTGAAATTATTTACATGGGATTTGTACAATGGTTTTGAATAATACAAAAATTATTTAATTATTATTATTATTCAGAGATGCGTTAAAAATTATGTTGGCTCATTTTCCGCGTCGGGAGAAAAATGATGGCACGCTAGTCTCGTATTTTGGTGCTACCCAATGTGATGCGATGGAAAAAAACACATAGTGGACATAGTTTGTATCTTCTTTGTTCAAGTAGTTCAAAAGTTTCTGTTTTCATTTCATTTGATTTAAAAATGAGCACCGTGTGTGTTTTTTCTTTCCAAGAGTGCACAATAACCACACAAGAGTGCGCCGCCGTGTCTCGGTACGATGACGACGGTCGCTGCTTTTTCCATGTAAAGATGAATGGTAATGATTCCAAGTTGATGCTTTTCCGTTTTTTTAAAATTATAAAAATTTCTTGGTCGACTTTTTTCAAAATGGCTTCTCGGACCTCCGTTTTGGACCGTTACGCATGAAAAAAAAAATCCGCTTTATTCCGTACAAAGTCTCATTTTTTTTCATGTTTTTAGTTCAGCGTACCCCTGCACTGCGGAGCGCCGCACAGGCAGGGGATTTTCTGGTCCTCGATAGGGAATTTGTAGTCGTAGGTTATTTCCTCATTGACGTTGATCGGCTGTTTCGAGTAGATGACGATCTTTTTCAGGCCCTCCACCGTGATCACTTTAGCGTAGCAGTTCGGCTGCAAAACAAAAATATCCAATGAGGCCAATCTTTCATATGAATGATTGAAATATTTGAAATACTTGAAATATTACATTACTCAATTGGAATTTGCAGAAACCAAAGTTGGAATCGCTCAAAACTCACATTAAATCAGATATCGAATTACTCAACAATCGCATAGGTTTAAATTTAGCATAAATCCAATTTTGCATTATGTATGTACATACAGTATATCGACATACTTTATGACGGTCTATATAAGGAGTATGCTTAACGAACTTGTTCACACTTACGTTGCAACTGTGATTGATGAAGCGAGCCAAGTTCCCGCACTTGGTCGCATCGATGATGGTTTCCAGATCCACCCGAAACAGGTAGCTGCTCCCGATCCCAATCTCCTCGTACTTGCGTTCGCGAAGGTCAGCCATGACGGGACGGACGCCCTGTCCCACGTATTCGATCACCATTTCGTCGGCGGCGATGGGTTGCAGAGCAAAAAGACCCCAGTCGTGAATCTTGCTCTTTGCGAACTTCAGCTGCTTCTTCCTGAACTGTTTTGATATATTCAAACACCCTCGTGAAAATCAAAAACACTCTGTTCAGCTTTCCAGTGATGAATTTCATTGGTTGACCAATCTTACCTTGAGCTGGTTGAATTTCAGCAAGTCGCTGTCCGTTTCTATGCCGATCGACGTGAGTAATCTTCGCTGGTTAGAACGGACCTCCCTCGTGGTTTGTGCCGCCGACTTGGCTTTGTTAGAGGGATCCTAATAGGATGAGGGGGCAAAATTAACGTTACTTTCGTTACATTATTGACGATTTTACTTGATGTTCAACGAGCCTTACTTCGTAGTCCGTTTCTGTATTTCCAAACTGTGACCCGTGATGCTTGAAGCGTGCCTTTTCTTTCATGTCCAACTTGTAGTAACCTTCGCTTCGAGCGCAGCCAGATTCATGAATCCTGGGACCGTCATCTTTCCGTTTCTTTTTTGGGTTAGGAATATTCGTATGTGTGATAGGTTAAGGATTGTAAGTACCCAACAAAAAATTTCAAAGAACAGAAATGTTACACAGGTAACTGTTTACAAACGATTACAAGATGTCAGTTGTGTGTCAATGCAAAGCTTTTACAATGCGCATTGCGTATTACGCTGCAACAACCATTTTAAAGCGTACTAAACATTGAATTGTGGGAAGCTTCCCACAACAGACTTAGTCTTAAACACAGCTGCTTGTTAGATGGAACTACTTAATAGTAAGTAAGTAAATAATAATAATAATAATAATAATAATAATAATAATAATAATAATGGCTCAGTCTGCGAGTTTATGTAGGTGTGGCAGATGCTTTAGCCCCGCCCATCGCGCAGAATCCTCCCTCAAATCAGCTGTTATTGGTGATTGTTAAAATCGAAACCAGTCATCCTGTCACTAGGTAGAGTTGAACTCATAGTTGTACAAGTAAAATGTACAAACACATTAATTTCGTAGTTATGAATCTAAAGTTTGCATTACTAACTCGGAACCCTTATTTCATGCCCCCCTGCTACAGCACGAGACTACTTACTAGTAAGTAAGTAAACAAATAAATAATGGAAAATCCAACACAATCAGTATTCAAGAAAAGGATATGTGTATGGTCAACCCAATGGGTATCGTTCAGCCAATACCCCTGGGAATCGTCCTGTAACATCATCTCGTAGCTACGTTTCAGGTAGTTGGCATCTTCGACATCGATTCCGCTCCTCAAAAATTCATACAGGATGTTCATCTCCTCGAGAATGTTCCGTTTGGGGAACATGGGGGGCGCTTGTTTCTTCTCGACGACTTCATGAGATTCCACGAGTTTGGGTTCGGCTTTGCTCTTGTGTTTCGACTTCACCTTGGTGGGCGTCGAGGGAGGCGGCAGCAGTGGCGGCGGCGGCGAAGGTTGAGCGGAAGGTAGTCGCGTGTACTCGTGATCCAAGGGCAACCCGTAATCGTGATCGACGAAGGAAGAACCTCCTTTAACCACCGAGTCTATCACATCATCCACACTGCTGCTTGTGTTAGTTTGATCACCCTCGACATCTTCGTGCGAAGCAAACATTCCCGAAGGTCGGCGAGGGAGGCAGTAGCTGTGCTCGAATAGAAACTGTGATTCCAAGACGTCGGTGTGTTTGATTGTTTTGGGCTGGAGGGGGGTCTCGACGTCGGCTTCCGGTTCGGAGCCGTTGTCGTCGTGGTCAATCTCCATCATTTCCTCGCTGGTTTCCACCACTTCCAAGGTCTTCTCGTCGACGATCGCTCCACCTTCCACAGTTTCCTCCGTGACCTCTTCTTTGTGGGTTTTGCTGATCTCCACCTCGCCGTTCTCTTCCACTTCGGGGGTCAGCGAATCCTCCAAAGTGGCAGCACTGCCGTTGACCAGCGTTCTGTTTTCGCCTTTCTCGCCAGGTGACACCGCCGCCGGACTGCTTAGCTTTGCCGTTCCTTGCGTGTCTGTGAAATCACTGTAACCAGCAGCCAGCGCCATGAGCGCCTCGGCTGCGGTGGTTTCGTGCTCGGTGTCGGAGCGTTGAAATGACGTGTCGGAGACCGCGTGGCTAGCGGGTTTGGCGATATCTTCGGAAAGCCTTAGAACTTCTTCCACCAATCGTTCGGTGCTGTTGTCGAACGAGTACTTCCCAATGCTACCATTCAGAGGTTGAGGTATTTTGAAGTCGACCACTGGCGCCGAAGACAGCATCGACGATGATGACGGTGTCATAGGTTTCGCCCTGCAAATGGTTCGAGATTCAAACCTTTAATACTGGGCACATAACCTGTAGTGCAAATAGATAAAATTCACAACTCACGTGTCATCTGCAGAAGGTTCATCCTTCATTACTTTCTTGTCAATCGCATCACAAACTTCATGACTGAAAAGATTGAACGAGACAAGTTTTACTCAAAACTTAAAATGATCGTTGGGCAAACCAATCAAGAGTGGAACCATTGAACGAGGCCGACCGATAATCAACTGACCTTAGCGCAACATCCATTTTGTCCACATCCACTGTCGCTTTAGCTTTCTCCGCATCCTCGTCGGGTTTCAACACATCCGTCTTTTCGTCTCCAATGTGGTTGACCTTAATTTCGGCAACAGCAGTGTCTTCGTCTTCGACGACTTCGCTTTCTTCGTGATCCTCTACCGATATCTCCGAATCTTCGCTTTCATACTCAGATTCCGATTCGCTCTCGTCCGATTCAGAGATACTGGAAGATTCACTCTCTTCCTCCGTCTCTTCGTCGGTACTTTCTGAAAGTGCACAACAGCGTCCAATGACAAACCGAACAAGAGCGTACCGTTGCAAACTGAACCGACAAAAATCTACCTTCCGATTCGGCTTTTTCGCTGTCGCTATCTTGAGCGCTCATTTCGGGTTCTTCCGAATGTTTCCGCTGCTTGAAAGATCTCGGTTTTCCATCATCGGCCGTGCTTTCGGAATCGTACGCTTTGATCTCTTCGGTCTCTGAATCCTCGTGACGCTTACTATCATCATCGTCCAGAGGTGGTGGTGAAGGAGGTTTGATTTTACGCTGAAACATGACAATCAGACATTCCATAAATTCTAATTTCGTCTTCTTGCAAAAATTAGGTGACTGGTGGCAGTAAAAAGAACTATTTACATGAATTGAATAAATAAATGAAAAATAAGGGACCCCAAAAAATGTTACTAGTAGTTTCAAATGTTATGCTATATTAGAAAATACACTAACAAAAACCGTTAAAATGCTTACTCTAAATGAAGGCATCTTTGGCATTGCGACTTTGAACCCAAGTCCAAATCCCGTCGACTCAAAACCGTAACCAAACGTAGCATGTTCCCGCGACGGATCGAAAAGGGATTGCAACGACGATGATATGTCAGCTTTTGATCCAAGATGTGGACTTTTCTCCAACGGTTTTTCAACAACACCAGGTGTTGTAGTCGACGGAGTTGTTGACGTAGTCGACTAAAAAAGTACAAAACAAAGCAGTGGACAAACATGTAAACTCGATTGTTCTCATTCGTTGATCATAATTTATGTTAACACAAAAAAAAAAAAAAATGTCACCTTGGATCGCGTTTCCTGTTCATCCCACCATTGCTCAAGACTTTTAAATGCAGAATTCTCTATCATTTTCCTATTCAAATCCTTCCTCATGATTTGTTTCAGTTCTTGAGATATACTGTTCATTACCCCTCTGAAAAGAAAAGACGTAAGATGTGAGGGGAGGAGCCCTTGTTGAATTAACAAGCATATTGAAAAATTATTTTCTAAGAACGTACTATATACATACATACGTACGTAAATACATACATACATGTATAAAAGTATTTTGACATCGGTGTTTGTCGCCATATCTCGAAACACACACCTCATTAACATGCGAAACCAATTTAAGGACGTGTTTTGGAATTAGGAATTTGTCATCCTATGTCACAACCCCACCCCACCCTAACGCACACCTCACTCGCCAGTCCCAAATGTAAAAATTGCGACAACCAACGACTACTTACTTGACAGTCGGCATGTCAGGATCTTCGCATTGCACCGTTCCGGCAGTCTGCTGCGTCAGTGGTCCCTGCTGCGCGGCAGTGTAGCTATAAGGGTTCATTCCCGGATAGTACATGGGTGGTGACGGGTGGTGAGACGCTGGTAGAAATCCTGAGGCGTACGGAGAAGTGGGAGGAAGAGACGTCGATTGGAACGGAGGTGCATAGCTGGTTGAGGCGTTGGCAACGTAGCTCGTGCTATACGTTGACGACGACGCAGTGCCGGCGATGCTCGATGGCCACATGCCCAACCGCGACATGTTGTGAGAATACGTATTTGGGTAGAGCGGATTGAGAAGGTGCGGAGGAACTCCTGGCTGGGCCACGAGCGACTGCGGGACGTTCGAGGGGGGTGGCACGTGAAGCCCTAAATGGGGCAACAGGCTCGGTGGGATGTTTCCGTACGGCTGCAAGCTGTTGGGCCTGGGCGACGGGAATGCGGGGTTGAACGACGCCGGCGGCATGTTAAAGCGGTATTGCACGTTTGGGTTGTTTATCGCCAGACTCGGCGGGGGAATGACGGCGTGATTCAAACTGTGAGATTGAACTTCGATCTTCTCGTCCCCGCTGCTGAGGGACGAGAGTGACATGCGGTCGTCATCCTCGTCGGCCACTTTCACGGTCGCATCGTTCGAAGAGTCACCGACGGTCTGGAAATCTTTAACTGCGTCCACCTCGATTTTGGTCTCCGAGCTGTCCATGTCGTCGACGCTACATTTTTGCAGATCTTGAATCGTAACTTGCATGGGATCCTGCGCACTGCTGTCTTTCGACTCGTTCTCGCCGTTAAGCCGAGACTGCGAAAGATGTTCTTTGGTGTAAGCGTTCCACTTGTGATACTCCTCCTCCGATAAGAACGGAGAAGGAGGCGTAGACAAGACGTCGTCTTCTATCGGTTCAGGGGGTGGAGGGGGAGGAATATCGACCGGTACCCTCGGGGGTGACGGCGGTGGTGGAGGAATAGCTCCCAGCTCGACAGGCATCGGTGGCATTAAGATGGCTGCTTTATTATGAGATGGCACTTGTTCTTCTCGGTCGGAGAGCTTCGCCTCGTCCCCACTCGGACTGCTGAAGGGTCCAAAATCCATGAACGGAGGCCCTCGGCCCTCTGTCTGTTTCAAAAGCAGTTCGATTCGAGAATCCAAACTTTCACGTTCGGGACTCTTTTCTTTCGCAGCCTGCGTCGTCTCGCACGTGCTGGGAATCATCGTCGGCTGAAACTGCCCGCGATGCATCACGTCCCACCCGGGGGGCGGATGTTTGTACGCAGTATTCCAACACGTTGCACTGGAATGTGCTGCCACCGGATCCCAACCACCCACCGTGCCGGGCTGAGACTCTATCATAGCACCAGGCATTCCTTGATGTACCGCCGAAGGCCACTGCGTCGAACTGAGACATTCGCTGCCGGCGTACGTGGGATTCGTTTGGTACTGGTTGCGGTAACCATTGCCGTAGTGAGCGATGTTGCCGTGAATGCCCGGAGGAGGGTAGGACGCATTATGACTATAAGCGTAATTACTGTCATAGTTTAGCGGGGTCGACTGGTTGGAGGGAAAACTGTAGTCTGATTTCACCGAGTAACTCACGTCCGACGGGGCGTGGCTCCCCAAAAAGCTGCTGGCGTCGGACTGCCCCGTAGAATAGCCCAGGTCGGAATTTACCGACGGGGTCGGTGTAGGAGCGTCTTTCACTGGGGCAACGACGACACTGTTTTCGGTCCAGTTTGGTTTTTCACTGGTAGAGGACTCTGAAATTGTTCGTTCCTTCGGAGGAGGTGGCGCAAGCGGCGGCACAGGGGCTGCTGGTGGGGGCCCCGGTGCCACTGTAGTCGATGTTATTGTGGTATCCGAACTTCGCCGCCGAGGATCGATAGTCAAGGGCAATGCCTTCTTCGACTTGTCGTCTGCAGAGGAGGCTTTTTCCACCGTCATCTCTTCAAACATACGAATGCACTCTTTGCCTGAAACGAGCGATTTGTAGATATGAGTGAAACTCTGTTCAAGATTTCATACAGCGATCCTTCGTTTAACAACGTTTAGTAACATTCTTTGCATGTCAACAAAAATCACGAACCACCATTGACATAAATCAAAGAGCACTTACAAGTACTCTAAGAGAATTTGTCAAAGAAATTAGTCAGAAATGAGAAGCAACATGCACTCATACAACATATATATATATATATATAAAATTGGCAATTCACACCAATGTTTCCATGGCAACACACGTTCCCTAAATAGCCACTAAGCATCACAACTATCTTATTACCTCAACAGCCATTGGTTAACCAGCATTACATGATACTCAACCAGGAATTTCCTGTCATTATTGGCGGGTTTACTTCTAGCCGTATTATAAATAATACACGATTCCAATAATTAATATCATAAACCGTGAAACTTCTATTCAAAATTTCGCAACGTCTTCTCTACGTATTTAAACTTAAAAGATCGAATTATACGAATAAAACGAAACTAAAAACCAACTTGATAACAAACATAAAACTTTATAAAATGATTCAATAATTATAATTCATATTAAACGCCCATGAATATGAGACATAACTAGGGAACACTTCATGTAAAATCTTGTACAAAAAAAAAAAGTGTCTTAAATTCCCAAAGTGCGGGTAGTTTATTTGTTTTATAATTTCAATCTCATAATGTTGAATTGGATGGGTCACCATGAATTGATTAGTTTAATTATTTTTATTAATTATAGGATAGCCATCTATTTTCCACTGGCTTGTTATTATGTGAATAAATAAATAAATAAAATACATAAACAAAAAAGAGATTCTCATGACAAAACGTTATTTTTATAATCGTAAATGTTCAACACAACTTGGTGCTTCATATAAAAACTTCAAATTAAATCAACCATTTTATTTATAGAATGCTTGAATTAATCTAAATGATTGTATAATGTCCTTGCAAAATCAGTTGACAAACAAATGCAGAATTGGGTTTTTTTTTTGAAAAATAATAATTAATTCCATGACAAAACTTAAAAACATTAAAAAAAAAAGGCTGCAAAAAAAATTGGTACTTTCCGGTTATAGCCAGGCCCAATCTGATGTTGCTATTTGCTTGTACTAAAATATGGGCTTATTGTGAAGGTTAAGTTAGGTGTCTTTTAACGCAATATAACCAAAAATAAAATTTAACCAATGTTTGTGTGCAATGCAATGATATTGAAGATATTGGGCCTTAATAACAAACTGCTGTGCATAGGTTTTTTGATACTTTGTACAGTACCCTGTGGTTTGTTTTGCTAAGTTTGGTACTGTATATTAACAGACAGAGAGTGATTGGTTCCCAAAAATCCATTAATCCGACATCAACTCTTAATAAAGAAAACGTCTTACCAAACATATCGAGAAAGACGCAAATGATGTTCCCCATGACGGACGTTTGGTTGAGCTTCTCTATGCAGAACTTTGCCGCCTGGGTACTTGTAAAGATAACTCTCGCCAACCCCAAATGCTTTTTAGTCTTTGGGTGAAAATAAATAAACATTTCTTCCACGAAACCAAATTTCTTCAGCATGTCTTCCAAGAACGCCCTGTTGATGTTGTCATTTAGATTGGTGATGGTTACTTCCACTGGAGGCGGTATTCCAATGTAATTTTCATCAATCTGAAAGGCATTAAACCATAATCATTGATACATAAGCTATTAAGTATATACGGTATAATATATTTGGAAATTAGGGAAAATCGTGGATGAAGTGCATTTCATAACTTGAAATTAAAAAACCGACCTTATATTTTGGAACTGGAATATCGGTCACTTCCAACCGGGTCCAAATTCGAGCCAACGTACTTCGAGGGTCCCGAACTTGAACGGGAGGATACGTGAGATCCTATAAATGTAAAAAAACAAAAAAACAAACGACGGTCAATGAGAGGATGAATAACGATGTCAAGATAAAAAATGTGACCGTACTATAAAATTGGTTCTCACCCCAGGTACAATTCCATCGTATCTGTACAATTTCGCGGATCCTTTTTTCAACGCCGGATCAACCAGCAATTTGTAGTTCCTTTTCTTTTTATCTCCTTGACTGCTACCCGAAGACGAGGGCGAACTGTCTTCCAAACCATTCATTTCTGTCAACAAACAATTTACTTTATCATTATTATTATTATTATTATTATTATTATTTTTAAATCTATAGTGTATATTTATAAATTTGTATATATACAACTATTCTGTTCATATAATCAACAACCTTGCTAGCTAGTTGTCAATTACTAATGTTCAGTCATTCAACTTGTAGTTTGCTATTATACAGGGTGATTAAAGAAATTAGGCGTTACCACTTATGGGGGTGTTTGTATTATGTATTCAATATAAGGGGTGACATCTTTGGTTTTAACTTGTTATAATGACACAAACATGAATTGAGATTTTTGAGTTTCAAGAGTAGGCCGACACTGCACATCAGCATAAGTGTACAGGGTGATACAAATGACAGCCACTGTTTCTAGTATTTACACTAAAATTAATTGCTTCTGAAACTATGACGAAAGAAATGTTACCACTTATGTATTATGTATTCAATACAAGCGGTGACAACTTGATTCATCCTGTACAGTAACACAAACATGATTTTTTGGATTTTCAAGAGTACACCGCACAACATCAGCATGAAATGTTACAGGGTGATACTGATGACAGCCACTGTTTTGTAATATTTACACTAAAAATAAATCGCTTCATAAACACAAACTTATGTCAAATCATATTGAATCTTACCAAAACAATATATCGTTCTATACATTTATCAAACTTTTCCAAAGGTTTACCGTCAAAACAACACCTAATTGTCAAAAGCATTGTGCCAATAACATAGTTAACTATATATTATCATCACACTAATAACATAGTTAACTACTATCATCATACTAATGAAATAGTTAACCATTATCATCATCATACTAATAACATAGTTAACTATTAGTTTTGACAGCTTCTTCTGATGTTGGATTCGCACATCATTTTGGTTATCAAACTCACTATAACACTTACAAGCGGAATTTGTCACCAATCTGCGGTATTCGTAGCATACAAACTGTACTTGTTTTGAACTTCGAAGATACTACTGAAGTCGATTATAAACCTATAATAGTCCACCAGTGTGTATATGTCTGATGCCAATTAGCCATGAATAAAGGGGGTACTGTCTTGTAATACAGGGTGTTTTTGTTTACCCTCCAAGACAATAACCATTTACGTACAGCATTACTAAGATGAATTTCGTATATTATACGAATATATATCGTAACATTATACCGATTTTATACACATATACCAAATTGGAGAAAGGTTGAAAAAATATAACATCATCAGTTGGTGGTTTTCATTTGGTATTGTGTGTGTTTATTGGTTTGTTAAAAAACCCACACACACTAAAAACTTACTGGATGAGTCGTTGCTCGCACTGGCCCTGGGTTATGGGTTACTTATAGAAACGATTGGTTGGAAACCTCAAAGCCTTACGAGCCATGTCGTTTGATAAATTTGGGTCTAAAAATGTCCAAAGCTGCCTGTTAGTGGGGAAAACAGCAGCAGCTTCGTCTTCGTCGTTCAACTCCATTCTCTGTAAGGCTTTTTTCCCATGATTCTTTTCTTCCGAGACGAACCAAAACGATGAAATGTCAGCCGATCTTTCAAACTGTCGATTCGCACTCACCGATTACAAGTTATAATCTAATTATTTATTTAAAGTACCGTAAACATATCTGAGCGTATTTTAATTATATTCATGAAATAGGTGATGGTATTTTTTTATAATCGATTTATAACATTATTTTTATGAAAAAACGTTCAACTTTGAAAGTGACGGCTGACTTTTTTGGTACGAGTTGTAAAGAAGATTTTTATTGGTGGTTGATGAAAAAGAATTTTCAACCAATGGGAAGGCGCGTTATCAATGCGTTTTGGAAGGTGCATGTTGTAAAACGTTGTTCACTGTTTATTTGAAGGTTGGTGCTACAGAAGATTGTGATTTTTTATATATATTAATGAATAAGAAAAGTTATAAACTTTTTATGGGAAAACAAAAACCACGTTTGGGTATCATTAAAAACAAAGATTGGTTTCTAATGACCCTATGAGTAGATGGTAGGAATTACTTGTGGAATTTTTAAATCGAAACAAAAATCCATAGACGATGATGACGGAGCCATTCCTTTTTTTTATATACATGTATATCTATATATTTATATATAAATAATGGATAAAAAGTTTCACCTGTAATTTAATGGATTATAAAACAGTAAAGAATAGTGTAAAGTTTAAAATGGTGCTTTAAAATTAATCGATTCAAGGTTGTTTTTAACTATGACGAAAAACAGTTGTGACACGAAAAATGGGGTGGAGCTGCACATGGAGTTTTTTAAAATAAGCCTAATGTTAGATGTGCAATATACATTTATTGGACAGTGTATTGATATGTACACAAATAGTTGAATTTTTCATTTTAAGGTGATTTGTGCTGTTGGTATATAGGTGAAATGCATATAATGTAAATGGCATATTTGTCTCGTAGAATTCATAAATGAAGGTGTATATTGTGTCTGCTTAGTAACAAATTAACATCTGTTAATATACCTGTAGATGAGATTCTGGCAAACCTTACGAATAGTGAATTACATTCCTGGAATATGCAATAACCAGAATATGTAAAAAGTTGTACTAGAATTTGTCGTTAAAACCATAATTTTGAAAGATTGCGATCTGCCTTGTGGTGTGACCAAATTAAGAGTTAAACAGATTAAATCGGTGCAAATATAAACTTTAATAACAACACATGTTTGTTGGGGGCATTGTAATGTCATAGGATGGTTATGCTAGATTATGTAAACCATTAGCTTTGAGTATTGAAATTGACATCTTTGGTAAATCGGTGTTTAAATAATGTTTCTTTTACATTTCAGAGAATTGGTCTTGTAAAGTAAATCCATCAACATGGCAAACAGAAGCAGCACATTGGGTATGTATATGTGTTGTTGAATTTAAAGTATTTTAATTAACATTTTATTTTTACGGGAGGTGAAACTTTTGGTGTACGTGATATCAGTGATGTCTATGCTGTTTTTTCTCTATGATTAAAACAGTGTGCATAAACTTATTGGTTTGAACCTTACGATATACATAGTATAACTAGTTAAAAATTGACATAGTATAAAAAATCTAGTAAAATGAAGAAAATAAATTTTATGTTAATATTGATATTTTTTGTAGGTTGTGCGAAAAAGAAAATGAATGGAGTAGTGGAAAAGAATACGACAAATAAAAAAAAGCCAACTTGGTTGTCCGAATACAAAAAATTGAACATTACCATGTTCGGATTTAATGATGTATCTGCTATTCAAACAAATGTACTTAAAATTATGAGGTACGTTTTTCATTTTTGTTAGTTTTTGTTTGTTTTTTTTAGTCTGAAAATGTTTCCGTTGTGGTAATGTTTTTGTTTTTTTCCAAAAGTTTGATTTCAAAAGACGTTGCGATGTGCATCCAAAAGCAAAGAACCAAACGGGGTGCAGGATGTTTGAAAACTTTAAAATCATTCATTATTGGTTTTCATTTTAAACAAAAGGAAGATAATTTGGTAAGTGGTGTTAAGTATTTATAAAATTACTGACCATTTGGCATAAATTTTAGTTATTTTTTGTGATTTTTTTATCATTGCTGTTGCGCTTTTTCTAATAAAATAAAGTGTGCACATAAGGGCTTAGGACCCGTATGAGTTACATACTTCACTCACTTTCACCTGTTGGACTTTTAGAAATGTTTATTTATTTATTTTTATTTTTTGTCCTGTATTTCAATCAAATTTTTGTTTCCAACAGAGATTTCGAAATCCATCATATGAAGAGATGATGGCCATTTTACTGTCTTTTTATGCCGAACTAATCATGCTTTCATTTGGGTAAGAGAATAAAACACATTGGTTGGCTTGATTTTGGCTTAGAAAACATTTGATCTATGTATAACTGACAGTCCTTAACACATTGTTGGCTTTTCATTGTAGGAAAGAATCCATGTCGACGCATTGTTCCAGGTTTGCGAGTTTCGTAAAAATGTTATTGGGTATGTATTATGATTATATTCCTTTAGCTTTCATGTTGAATTTGTGAGACTTGTTAATTTAAGTTGCCAACGTTTTCACTCCAAAGGTCACTCTCCTGTTCACATTGCGGAGACGCTCTTGCTTTTGATGCCGATGCCTCGTAAGAAAATGTGGGATTTTTTGATCCCATTGCTTAGGTGTGTATTTTTTTTTTGGTGTGATTTTTTTTAGGGGGTGATGTTATTTTATTTTATTAAATTTTGTTAAATTTCATTTTATTAGTCTGATAGTTTCCTCAAAATCGTGCGAAGGATCTGCTGAAACTTACGTGAAGCTAATTGTGTTGATCAAACTGTGGAGGAAACAGTGCTCCCCTGAGAAACGTAAAGAAGTTAAGCATCTCGGAAAGACGGTGACATGTTCCGGTAGCGTGGGCCCGTGGTTTCAGCGCAACGGACTGAAAGATTTGGGGACGCTGGTCAGGGAGACCATGATGCCCACAACACAGCTGCTGATGAGCAAAGTGTTTACGAAAGCTGATCAAATGACACTGCTTAAGGTGAGAATTGTGTTTATTTTGTTTTATAGTTTACACGCAGTCATAGATTGGTTACAGTAAGCTGGTTCAAAAGCAGAGCAAATGCTCGAAATATTAAAATTAATACTGGATGTTCCATAATTCATCACCCCATTAATTTTTGTGTATTGAGTCTATCTTTTGGTATTAATTGAAATGTAGTATTATTAACAGGGCTCGGATGTTTATGCATTTATAAAGCTTGAAATATGCATCCATTTATGCACGTAAAAGTACCAAAATATGCATTAATAT